>BHFT01014839.1:2893-60180 GCA_004320025.1 Laticauda laticaudata | reverse complement strand
AGACTCCCAACCAATCAGGATGAAGAAAAAACCATTCTGGCACAGTGTAGGCTAGCCCCAAATTTAAAACTGAAACAACCGTAAAAGTCTGACTCACAGACGAAGTCAGTACAGAAGCCTGATGATGGCAGATGAAATTCTGCCGAAAGCGAAATACCACTCAGGCATTATCACAAAACTCTTGGCTTCTAGTTGCTTACTAAGAAAGAATTTCTCAAAATGACCATCAGAGTATTATTATTTCATATATTATTATTAACATGCTCTTAACAGGCTAAGGAGTTCTACTCCCCCTCCCCACCTGAAAAGAAATCTGTTCCAAATGCAAAACACAAGCAGAGGAGTTTCACAGCAGAAACCAGCTTTAGTACAGAACAGTTGAGCTAAGCCATGCCCAGGCTCCTTGCTGTCTCCTTTCTGCTCACACAGCAAATATTGCTTCAGTTTCCAAACAACCCTCAACTCTCTCACATACTTACAGGATGCTAGCCAGATGAATACCAATGGATGCTGGTAGGCGTAGGCAGAGGTAGAATTCTCCCCCTTATTTTCCTCTCCAAAAGCGGAGCCCGACCACATAGTTTCATGTGAAGCATGGATATTGAGCTAGTGATGTAATATATCTATTTTTTTTTCTTTTAACAACCCTATAATCCCTTGCACTGGGGTGGTGTCAGAACAACTGAACGAAATTTGAGTTTACTGGCTGCATCCCCTTCCTGATGCCTATGCAGAGTTCACAGCAGACAATTACTTATTGTGCCCAGAGTAAGAAATATCTGCAACTATCTAGGATCAAAATCACAGCCTCCTGAACTCCATTTCTAGGCCACCATGTGACTCAATGGAATGTGTCTATCATATTGAGTGGGATCAGAAAGATTAATTTTGAGAGTTGGAGATAGCTATGCTAAGATCCAAAATAGGAACATTTCATTTATAAAGCGCTTGGTGTGCTTATGATCAATAATAATTTCACAGGGTGACAACTACTGTGAGGGATAACCAACAAAAATCATGATGCTGAATAGAAGATGATATTATAACTTAATATAAATTGTGAATTATTATTAGAATTACATAAGTCTGTTAAACACTAAAAATATGATTAATAATATTTTATTCGCAGTTAAAAGAGGGATATTTAGAATATGGAGATTGTCACAAAAATAAGATATTGAAACGGTGAATAACCAAAGAATGAAAGCTTATAATTTCTTTAAAATATGTGTATTAATATTAAATGTTATATGATTGTCAATGTATTAAATATGAAGAATAAGACACTCTGGTGCCACCCTGTTCAGATAATATGTTTGTAAAAAAATAAGAAAAAAATAAAAAAAATATTTAAAAAAAATCATGAGGATGAAGTAGGGAGCTTTAATAAAATCAGTGGCAGATGCATGCAATATTAAAATAAAATGCATAAAATATTAAATAGTGTTCATCAGTGTGTTTCTGAAGGGTGCCCCAAACAATCAAATATAACATTTCTAAGCTCAAAACTTCCCTTTCCAACTTCTAAGTGTCCATTTTCTTTTTTCTTTTTGCAACTCAATGGATTAATAATAATTAATTTGGCAGGGCAAGAGCAAGAATTTCAGACTTGAAAGCATGGCAAAACTCAAACAGTTGGGAAGACACCAGGAACACAGATAAGCCACAACAACATAGGATAAAGTCATATTTGCTCCCAACAGCCTGCTGCACACAGCTTGCCTTTTTTATACACTGTGTTCCCAGCTGCAGCTCTGTTGGCTGTGGAAGGGCAAAGTCTAGCTGGGCAGAGCAGGGAAAAGGTAAAACAAGGGAGAGGGAGTTCAGAGGAAGACCCAGGCCCACCTCCTCTTCTTCCTAGGGCACACAGTAAGGAACGGAGAAGAGAGCAACATGTGTTGTGTAACTTACGGGGGAGGAAAGGGCCCTGATTCCCTTTATTAGCTGCAGCTGGAAACACAGTGTATAAAGGGCAAGCTGGTGCAGCAAGCTGTTGGGAGCAAACATGACTTTATCTTGTATCATCGTGGCTTACCTGTGTTCCTGGCATCTTCCCATTGTGTGAGTTTTGCCATGCTTTCAAGTCTGAAATTCCTCCTCATGCCCTGTCAAGCTAATGACTTCAGTTTGATTTGGTTTGTTTGGATTTTAAGTTAGTTTGTATGTACCTTGTTTTGGATTGAATTTTCTACAGTTAAAGTCTGTTCCTGGGAAAGTTTTTCTCCAACCAAAGGTAACCTGGACATTGGGGGCAAAGTTGGAGATAATAAAAGGACTCTTATTGCTTATTTGACTGTGTTGCCTTTGTGCCACGCTCTGGGTCATCACAGAAAAGAACATTATTAATGTAGGGAAGTCATACCTTGCATCAAAGCGAAGCTAGGTCTTATTCCTATAACACCCACAATATTATTGTTAAAGCAGACATACCTGTTGCCTCTGCCAAGCCGGATACTTTCTGGCCATAAATATCAGTCTTATTCCATGCAAAAGTATAGATGAGGTTGATTGCAGCAGGAAACCATTTCTGAGCCAGCCGCCCTTCAATTGTTACAGTGAGATGCACTTTTGTGATGCCAGGAGGGATCATAGAATGTGTCAAAACAATGCGTAGCAAGGTTTTATATCCTGAGGTTCTGCTGCTGAGGTAACTCAGTTTCACAAAGCTGGAAGGAAAGGATATCTCCTCCTGGACCACCTGAAATAAAAAAAAAAAGAGCTGTGCATGTTAATATCACAACAAATCTTATCAGAATCTACCATGCTGGGCTTCTCTGGTGACGGAGGTAATGTTCATACACAAGGAATTCACTGCCATAAAGAGGGCTGTGTCACAGATAGCTTTAAAGATAGTTTAGACAAATCCTTATTGGCAAAGCCTGCAGGCTTACAGAAGGTGAGTTAGAATATTTCTGTGCCTGTGCAAAATGCGCATTTGGCACCTGCGTGCACACAAAGTGAGTGTGCAAAGCGTGCCCACCAAGCCACACACCCCAAACCAATGGTAACATTTTTTGAATCCCACCACTGCTAATAGGAAATGTTTCAACAATGGTTAATAACCTTGGGAATCAGTAGAGTTTTACTTTCCAAAAGCTTTATGGTTTTTCATGCAGAAGATCATATAACCTCTTGGAGTTACTGCTCTGGGCCAAATTTCTAATTTAATCTGACGTCTGACTTACAACCACAATTGAACCCAAAAATTCTGTTCCTAAGTGGGACATTTCTTAAGTGAATTTTGCCCCATTTTATGACTTTTCTTGCTATAGTTGTGAATTAATGAGGTGGTTAAGTTAGTAACGCAGTTATTTAGTTTACAGTTTAGTTTACTTTATTGTCATCGTACCTCTTATAACAAAATCAAACACCAACTTCAGTGCACATCATAACCATGAAAATAAACACAAACACACATCCTTCATCCTTCACACATTGAACCGAAAACCCCCAACACCACACCAACAGTGTACTATACAGAGAATTCTAAAGAGCTACTGCCCTGGGAGAGAAGCTGTTTTTCAGCCTATTTGTACTTGTTTTTATTCTCCTGTACTGTCTGCCAGAAGGTAATAGTTTTAAAAAAGGCTGCCCAGGATGAGATGGATCTTTGAGGATGTTTTGAACTTTCTTAAGGCAGCGGGAGGTATAAAGCTCTTCCAAAGAGGGGAGCGGACAAACAATGATCTTCTGGGCAAAACATTAACCCTCTGGAGTGGTTTCCTATCTGCCACTGTGCAAATGGCAAACCATACAGAGGTGCAGTATGTTAAAATGCTCTCTGTGGTGCAGCAGTAGAAGGTCCCTAGCAGTTTTTCATTCAGTTGTTGTTTCCTGAGAAGCCTCAGGTAGTATAATCTCTGCTGGGCCCTTTTGACCAGGTCTGCAATGTAGGCACCCCAGGTCAGGTCCTTTTTTATGGTAACACCCAGAAACTTAAAACTGGCCACTTGCTCCACTTGGTCTCCATTGATAAGCAGGGGATGTATGTCTGATCATTTGTTAAATGAATCTGGCTTCCCTATGGACTTTGCTTGTCAGAAGGTTGCAAAAAGGGGATCCCATGACCTTGAGACACTGCAACAGTCATAAAAATGAGTTAGTTGCCCAGCACCTGTATATTTTGACCATGTGTCCATGGGGATTCTACAACAGCTGTAAACTGTTGTAAGTCAAGGACTACATGTAATCCCTAGAATTCCAAGTCACAATTGCTGATGCAATTGAAAGCAGCCAACTTCTGATTTGCAATTTATTTGCAACTGAGTCTCAAAATTGGGTTTGTCCAATCTGTCTGGATTTGCAACTGCAGTTGTGAAATTGAATTGTTTGAAAAGGTCAACCAGATAAAAGTACATGTCTTCACATACAAAAGTCCACAAAATCCTCAGATGAAATGGATTCAATTCAAAGAGTTGATTAAATTGCCTTCCAATCAGAAGAATTTAATAAATCCCACTGTGCTAATAATCAGTAGTGAATAGCTATGGTCGACTGACCTAGCAATTTTAGAACAGATGAATTTAGAAATTTTGGAAGCCATCCAGAGTCACTTCAACAATGAGATGGGTGCATATAAATTTAATAAAAGAAGCAAATTATATTTCTGCATGCATTAAAGGCACTAAAGTAATTTATTTATTAATCTTTACGATGCCAGGATTCTGGCATTTACCCCAATTAAATCATGAGTCTTGAGCCAAACTTCCAAAACTTCAAAATGATTTATTTGGAGTAAAAAGATACAGTATTGCCTGGGTGTAGCCAACTCTGAGACACATCATTTATTGACCCTGGTTTTCCCATAGCCCTTGGGTGTATCATAATTCATATTCTCCAATGGGACACGTCCATAGCCAAGAGTCATCAATCAGGCTCTCCAGTTAGAATTTTGCGTGACAGAAACTTCAGTCACTTAGTTACTATCTTTGAAAACTATTTATGGAATGCAGTTTCAGTTTTGCAAGCTGTTGCACTGCTCCCCCCTCCCTTTCTGTTGGCAACTCTAAAAAAACCATAGAAATATTTTATGGGTTGACATACGATGGATTAATTAATGTCAAGAATAAACTTTTTTCATGGCACATTACTGAGAATCATGCTGAAAGTGAGATGGGTAGCATCTAAATTCAATCTATAAATAATTTTAATCAATAAGTACTAAGAGAGAAACTTTAGATGGATAAAGAAGCCAATCTCAACACTTTCCTGCTTCTTCCAATAAAAACCACTTCCTCAAACACTGTCAAGGCAAGCCACTGGAATATAAATTGAGAGCAAACCCCACTCCCCACAACACTGATGATGTTACCTAGTATGAGTAGTGAAACGTCTACAAGAAAACAACCAAGCCCAGAAAGCACCAAGCATTTCAGTGGTGGTATTCTATTGATTTGGCCTGGTTCTGGCAAGCCAGTAACAGCGATGAGCAGTTGAGACCAAACCGGTTTTCTCTACCACTCTGCTGTTGGGACCACCCACTTGCCCGGACTCCCATACTCACCTTTATCCTCTGAATTTGAAGCACAGCTGCTTTGCACGGCACAGAAGAATGCCGTGCGGCAGTTGCTGAAGCGACCGTCATTGTACAGGCTTGCAGGAGGTGAGTTAGAACACCTCTGCGACCACCAAGCCATGCCCATCAAACTGGTGGCAAAAATATTTGAATCCCATCACTGCTCCAATTCTGTTCTTTTCTCAATAACATGACAACCCTATTTAGATCTTTCTTACCTGTAATTCAGGTATGACTGTTCCCCTTTCAGGACATGATCCTCCAAATGTCGTCAGAGGAAAAGGGATGACAATTGGATTCGGGCTGACGAAGCTACTGAGGTCACAGGTGGGTATTTCTGCCTCTGTCCTTTGCATGACCACTTTGTCTACCACAATAAACTTATTCCAGGCCAGCCAGAGTGTCCTTTTCACAGGAAGGAATGGTGATCTATCAAAGATCAGGGTGACTGAGATGCCTCCAACAGCCACTAAATCAAAACTGAAAAGAGAACATAAACCTTCTGATTTATCTGGATACCAAAATTATCCCATTTTGATTTTACTAAGTATTTTCTGCATCAAAAGTGCTTTTTTTTTTTCAAAAGGCAACTGAACTTGCTTTGTTTATCCTTAAAGAATTTTTGCTTCTCATCCAAAAAAGTTTCTTCAGTTCTGAACTGAAGAAGCTTTTTGGATGAGAAGCAAAATGTATTCCAGAAAAAAAACAAACAAAAGAAGTTCAGTTGTCTTTTTTTTTTTTGCGGGGGGGGGGGGGNCAATCAACCAATGGGACAGTTTGCCCTTGGAAGTTGTGGGAGCGCCATCACTTGAGACTTTCAAGAAGAGATTGGACTGTCATTTGTCAGAAATGGTGGAGGATCTCCCGCTTGGGCAGCGGTTTGGACTAGATGACCTACAAGGTCCCTTCCAACTCTGATTATCTGTTAACTACGACCTGGATGTATGAAAGTCTCCAGAGATAGCTTCTGCACCCTACTAGTTGGCCATAGCTGCCTAAAACGAACCAAGAGGACAGAAAGAGTTCATCATGTACTGTCATAATTTCTAAAAAGACCTTTTGAATAGAAATATATCATTTTACTGCATCATCACTCAACAGTTTATGTGAACCTCCTTCTCTTAGATATGAAGCTATCCAATTCTGTGCTGTCACAGATAAGAGCTGGTGTATGCCTGGATGCTCTTTTTCTTTTCTAATTATGTTTTAACACAGGTTCTTGACTATTGATTAAAATAAAATTGACTTAGGCAATTAAATCCAACAATTCTGGGAAGAAGCTGATGAGGGAAGTCTGATGGTACTTGTAAACTTCTGCCTTTAGTAGTTGCTAGGCTGCTCGCACAGCAGAAATCAATGGGAACTCTGTGCTAAATAGTTTTGAGGTCAATTCCTGGAGGTAAATTGGAAGAGACTCTTGCCTTTATCATCTTCCATGAGTTTTCATGTGATTACCTATATTCCTCTTGATCGGGCTCTGAATGCCTCCATCCATAGGCGCTGTGGTGGCACAGTGTTGCAGCAGAGCAACACTGTGCAGTGTTACAGGCTAATTCTGCCAATTGTCAGCAGTTCGATCCTGACCGGCTCAAGGTTGACTCAGCCTTCCATCCTTCCGAGGTCGGTAAAATGAAGATCCCTATTGTTGGAGGCCATATGCTGACTCTATGAACTGCTTAGAGAGGACTGTAAAGCGGTATATAAATCTAAGTGCTACTTATGGAGCCAAAACTGTATGACCAACACAAAAGAAAGAAAGGTATAATTGCACTCTGCTTTTATTAAGGGTCAGTGGGTAGTGAGAGAAAGAAGTCTTCTGAATTCCAGAAGTACAGAGCAGAGTAAAAAGTAAAGACCTACGGCCTTATAATTTTAATACTGTCATTTAAAGTAAGGTGGCATAAATAAGATTACTTTATGATGAGATGCACTTCTTATGGAAATCTTCCATGGTAATGAATTCTGATAAGGAGTTGGACTTAATTATGTACAATCCACCAAATTTCCCAAACATTACATAGATTATATACAGTGAGGAATAAAAATAAAGATTACTTGCAACTTTGATCTTTCAAAATCTCTCTCTCTTTCCCTCTCTCTCTCACACACATACAAAGGGAGAGAAGGGAGAGAAGGAAGGGAGGGAGGGAGAGAGACAGAGAAAGAGAGAGAGAGAGAGAGAGACTAGCTTCATTGCTTACCGCCACTGCTATGAATTTTTTACTCTCGTTTTCAGAGTATTTACATTGCAATAAGCAGGAACGAAAGCATGAAATTTCTGAACATGAGCTTTTTCTGCCTCTGTGAGCTTTAATTGGTTGAACTGATTAATTGGAAGGTCCCTCTTTTAATCAGCCAATTTTAATCTCAGAGCTGGGTTGAGGTTTTATTTACTTCCTTTAGTTCAGATGCGTTACTGCACAAGGGAAGGAAGAAAAAAAACAGCCTATTTAAAATGTATGTGTATACTTCTATAGGTGTGCATATATATGTGTGTGCTTGTGTGCGTGCACACATACATGTAGTTTATATGTCTGTGCCACATATGTAATTAAGTATATGTATATGATGCAGCAGTTAAAGCGCTGGATTAAGAGTGAGAAAACCTCATTCTATTCCTTGCATAGGCATAGAAGCCAGTTGAATGAATTTGGGCAAGTCCTCGGCTCTCAACCCTACACTTTGGGGTCAAAAAGCATCCAACAACATTGGACTAACAGATTACAGTCCACAACCTAAAGTGGTTTTCATTCTGCTGTGGAGTCATTTGCACTCACTATACTCCATGTCTGTCTCTCCATCTACCTATTTATCTCCCCCTCTCTATAGATCATCCATCCATCTAGCATTATCTGTCTGTCTATCTATCTATCTATCTATCTATCTATCTATCTATCTATCTATCTATCTATCTATCTATATCTATCTGTCTATCTATCTACCTATCTATCCCTCCCTCTGTCTCTATCTCTATCTCTATCATCATCATCATCTTTATCATCATCATCATCATCTATTATCTATCTTACAGCGCTGCATTTTGTATGTACAGAATCTTTTACATGTAATCCGTTCATTAATCAGTTGGCAACTGATTATACTTTATTCATTAAACATGAAACTCAGTCAACTGAACATTTAAAAATGTATCACAAATATTATTAACTGGCATCATCATCATCATCAACATCATTATCATTATTGCTATTATTAATCAGGTGACATAAGTTTAAGTTTCATTTACATACAAATTTAATGTAATTGTTATGATGGTTGGTCATACAATTAGCCAGATGTTTAGATTGGATTTGGCATTTTTATTCAGCTATCCTGAATAAGAGGCAGACTTTTTTTAAAAAAATAATATTACAGGTGTCATCACAGGATGTAAGTGGTTTCAAGTAAAGCTGCCTTTTGCAATTGACTGATGAAGATTTTTGTCAATGCTGATGGTGTTCAAGTATTGTTGTTACTTTCAGTGCTATTGAATTATTCAGATTCTTGGTGGCTTTTTAATTTATTACCTGGTCAAAGCTCTCTTGGGCTTCAATCTCCCCACCTCTCTTTACTTTCAACTTATTCCTCTACTTCCCGAATTAATAAATTCCCCCACAAAAATAAACATCAGAGGAAGATACAAAAGCAACAATTGTTTACCTTCCATCCTGTCGGCTGATGGTGTAGCCAAAATCGCTGTGATGCTGGAAACTCACATTGACCCCAACCAGAGGGGTGCCATCGACTGCTACCACTTGTCCACGGATAACACAAGCACGTCTAGGGGAACAAAAGAGTGAGTTGGCCATGAAGAAAGAGGCTAAGATTGTCACAACTGACACACTCTTTATCTGCATAATATATTTCACAACCATTATGTTGTAAGGGTACAAGAAGCACTGCTGTCCACTTCTCTCCTTTCCTAAGCTACCCTCCCTTTTCACCGAGTTCTGAAAGTGGTGGTCAGCTACAGAAGGTCAGGACAAAATGCAGGGAAAATGACTTTTTAAAAAATTGGACAAAGGTTGATGTTGAGTGGGACTGTTGTGATCTGCCAGCAGCCTATGGAGACGGCAGCAGAGTCAAACATGGGCCAGTCCAGGAGTCTGGGGAGGGCTCTGATGAGGGTCCTGCGACTGATAAAGAGATGGGGCCAGGGCCATCTGTGAGTTATGAGCTGACTCCAGAGTCTCCAGAATCTGAGACCAACAAGGAAGAGGAACAAGGGGAGCCTCTTCCCAGTGTGCATGTGTGCAGAGCTGCCAGAAGGCAAGAACAGTTAAGACAAAAGGAGCGGCTCAGGAATAAAGCTTGGAGGTGATTGGCCCTCCCATAAGACATAAAGGAGGAGCAAAAGGAGAGGAATTTTTGAAGGAAGGAACTTTGTTCATACTAATCTGTTTGAAACCTGAAGCTTGGTGTTGAATTTGTATTCTGTTTTGGCTTCGTATAACTAATTAGACACTTAGTTGTTGGCAGCATTTCAAAGAAGATAAAGGAGTGTGCTGATCAGACTTATCCTGAAGGATTTTAGCAGACTTCCATGGGACTATTTACAAACTCATGGAGACTCATTATGGGCTGTGAATGACTAAAATTCACACTGTTGAAATAAAGAAAAAAGGGTTTTGGGACTAACGTGTGTTTGTGTCTCCATAACCCTTGGTCAGAATAGGGAACACTTCTCCAATTTCTTGCTTTCTCTCTTTCTCCTGGCCACAGATCTCTCTTTCTTTAACAACAAAGTTTCTTTTTAAGATTTTCTGCAAACCTCCTAAATAGCTCATTTCTCATCACCATGGTATCCAACACTTACTTTAGGAAGAAGTATTGACCAGATAATACTTCGAGTCCTTTGGATTGGATCTTAAAAAAATCTTAAATGGATCTTAATTTGCCTCATTGTGGCTTTTGCCTTTCCAGCATTTGATAAAAATCACAGGGTTGTTTTTTTTCCAGTAGAGGATTTGGAACATAGATCATTAAACAGGTAGACCCAGAGTAATCACTTACATCATAGGTTAATAAATATTCTTCCATGATTGATCTCCAGATACTTTTTGAATACATCACACATCTCACACAAAATTCACCTTGGACTGAATCTGAGAGTTATTTATTCAAGGCAAGCTCCTTGTATATAAACAGAGAGCAAACCCTACTCCTAGCATTGATGTTACCTAGTTGCATAATGAAACATCTGCAAGAAAACAACCAAGCTCAGTGAACACCAAAGTTACCTCAAAGTCATTGTTATAGGTCAGGGATGTGAAACTCGATTTTATTGAAGGCGGCATCAGGGTTGTTTGACCACAGGAGGTGGGGTGGGCGTGGCCAAGGTGGGCATTGCCAGCTTGACGTCACTCATGTTGGGGGCACCTGTGGTGGCCCAAGTGCTTTGCCAGAGAAAACGGGCTCCCAATCTCCCTTTCTGGCTGCAATGGCCTCCTGTAGCCCTCTTTCTGCAAAAACAGAGCTCAACTAGATTGTGCATGCTCCCCCAGGCCCCATTTTTGGCTGTGATGGCCTCCTACAGCCCTCTGCCAGTGAAAACACCTCCATTTTCACTGACAGAGGGCTGCAGGAGGCAGTTGCAGCTGAAAATGGGGCCTGGAAGGGCCGTGTGCAGCCCTCTCGAGTTCCGATTTTCGCTGGCAGAGGCACCCCTCCACTGTTTCCAGGGCAGCCCTGTAAGCCAGATCTAAGTACCCCGCAGGCTGGATCCGGCCCCTGGGCCTTGAATTTGACACCCGTCTTCTAGGTAGTGGAGCTATGCAGTGTTATCCATTTGGACGTTAAAGCAGGTTTGTAAGTATAGATTGGTGCGCACATTGTACCTGTTGGGAACCCACAATTACCATTTGGTGACAACCGGCAAATAAACCAGCATCTTCTACGAAAAGGACATCTAGATGTTCTAATTCTCTGATAGAGCATCCACTTTACACTAAATGAAGCACAAAACTTACAAGCTAGTGATTAAATTAAAACTCTTTATCTGTTTTTGTGAATCAGGATCATTGGCAGACATTTCTAGCAATCATCATGGCTTATAGGCATCACCTGGTATGTCCCTGATATTACTATTTCAGCCTTCCCTGTAGAAGATTATTGTTGTTTTAGTTTTGACACCTTGCTGTCAAAGTTACCTTGTTTGTGGTTCTGAACTGAACAGAGCTGTTCTGTTTGAAAATTTGGTCTCCCACTGTAAATATGAATAAATGAGATGCAGCTGGTTAGGCAAAAGAGCATTGCAAGTTTTGTCTTGTTCCTTTCTCTGTCTTGGGATTGCTGTAGCATTCACAGCTCAGCCAGCCAGCCAGACACACACACACACACACACACACACACATGCACCTATACAAAAATCACAAGTTGGTGTCTAATAGGGTATATATGAAGTACAAGTTGACACACAAACATTTCAAACTGACATGGACAGCTTCTGCAGAGTGCAAAAATGGCAAAGCCAGGTAACTTGTTGGGGGAAAAAAAACCACAATATGCAGAAAGCTTATGAAATATTTCACCTTCAATTTATATTTATGCAGTAAATCATCATTTATACAGTATATCAAGTTAAGGAATTTACCACTTGCTCTAGTACTTTAAAAGTTTTTATTTTAAGTGCCAGATGTAGGTTGGATTTAAAATGCTGGGAAGTTTTGCTCTCATTTTTTAAATGGCTTATTTAAGCCCGTGTTTCAGTGAGTGGTTTTGCTTTACAAGGGGGGTTGGTTACCTTTTAGCCATCCCACCTCAAAAGGTCCCTCTCTCCTGAAATCCCCTTCTCTAGAAAGGACCAAGGCACATCCTTTCAACTTGGCTGATTTAAGAGCTCTTAGCATTTACTATTTCCCTACTTGATATTTTGGATGGCCTTCTCATTTTAGAGGCTCTTATCATTTCATCATTTGTTGTTCGTTTCCTTGAATGCTGCCTTGATAACTTTGAGCAAAAAGATGGCGGGGAAGCAATAAATAAACAGACAATTACATAAACATACAGGAGAACACATTTTAATTTGCATTTAAAGCCACCCTGGGAAATAGGCTACGAAGGGTACTATAAATATATACCTTTAAATCTTGTTGAAAAAGAAGAGGAAGGAAAAGAACACATCCGTAGCCCTGAAAGTGAGCGGATGAGAACAATGATGTTTCAGAGATGCCAAAGAGGTCGAGAAAAACAGGAGGGCCAGGCAGAGAAATTCAATCAAGTGGCCTACAAGTTCCACAGATGTGTTATCAAATGCTAAATAAATAAATTTGGAAATGGACACCGCAGTCCAGGGGAAAGAATGGAAGACTCCCTTTGTTGCCATCCTCAAATATTACAATGGAATAACAGAGCTGGAAGGGACCTTGGAGGTCTTCTAGTCCAATTCCCCTGCTCAGACAGGAAACCCTACACCTTTTCAGACAAATGGTTGTCCAATCTCTTCTTAAATACTTCCAGTGTTGGTTGGATCAACCACAACTTCTGAAGGCAAAGTGTTCCACTGGTTCCTTGTTCTAAATGTTAGGAAGTTTCTCCTTAATTCTGGTTTGGTTCTTTCTTTGATTAGTTTCCATCCATTGGTTCTTGTCCTGCCTTCTGGTGCTTTGGAGAATAAATAGCTTGACTCCTTCTTCTCTGTGGCAGCCACTGAAATATTGGAAGACTGCTATCATGTCACCCCTGGTGATTGCTGTCATGTCACCCCCTCTTTGTCAGAATAGACATACCCAATTCTTGCAACTGTTCTTCATATGCTCTAGCCTCCGGTCCCCTAATCATCTTTGTTGCTCTTCTCTGCAATCTTTCTAGATCTCAACATCCTTTTTACATCATGGCAACCAAAACTGAATGCAGTACTTCCAAGTATGGTCTTACCAAGGCATTATGAAGTGGTATTAACATGATCTTGATACTATCCCTCTGTTAATGTAGCCTTACACTATGTTGGCTTTTTTGGCAACTGCAGCACACTGCTGGCTCATATATCATATACTGTAGGTATAAAATTAAGATCATGTGCCCCCCCCCAAATATTGGAAGACTGCTATCATGTCACCCCCTAGTCCATCTCTTTGTCAGAATCGACATTCCCAATTCTTGCAACTATTCTTTATATGTTTTAGCCTCCAGTCCCCTGATCATCTTTGTTGATCTTCTCTGTGCTCTTTCTAGAGTCTCAACATCTTTCTAGAGTCTCAACATCTTTCTAGAGTCTCAACTGGTCATAATTATGATGAATTATGTTAGATTCCTTCTAATTTTCCCTTCAAGCTTACAAAAAATTGTCCTCTTCATCGAAAAAAAATGTTAGAAAATGGTGGAGATGTGTGTCTTATACAGATGGTGCTAATACAAACATTTAAAATCTACTATCTACAGTAGGACCTTGTATCATAGACAGAACTTCTCAACACGTTCCAAACTAGATTGCAATATGAATAGAAAATTCAGGCTTGTGGCAACCATGACAAACAAAGTAATTTAGTATTGGACAGATCATGCTATTTATTCACTTAAGTCTATTTATTTATTAGTAGTAGTAACACATTAATTTTATTAATGCATTCCTCCATCCCATGTCTATTGTGTGGCATTCAAAGTGTCTTGCTCATTGTTTGATATCGAACACATTTCCAGCATTCATCAACTCTCAAGAGATGAGATATTGATCTCTGAAGTGCACTTCTTGGCAGGGAAATTATCAGAAGTCCATTTTATGCTTAAAAACATATAATTTATTGCATTAACCATTCCAGATAGATAAACTCAAGGTAAGAGCTTTGGTGATATTTGTTCATTTCCTCTTGTTGAGAATATTACCTTGAATAAGTTATTCATTCAAAATTACAATTTTATTGTGTGCACATAAAATAGGGGTTTTATCTCGATTTGGGAAAGTATGAAGTAGTATATTTATGGCATTTGCACCAAATAATAGCTGCCATTTATGTATCACAAGATAGAGAAGTAAAAGAAAGACGAATTGAAAGACATATTCACAAGCAAAATGATGCTAAGGATTATAACCATATCATAGCATTTTGGGGCTACAGATAATTTCAAAGTTAAGGGAAGTTCAGATTTTAAAGAAGTTAAAACACCACATTTCTCCTATTCTATTCTATTCTATTCTATTCTATTCTATTCTATTCTATTCTATTCTATTCTATGACATAGATGGCCTCTTTGAGGTCTTTGATAGATGGTCAAACCAGTGGCCCTCTCTGTCCACATTCTGGACAATGACCAGATGACTGCAAAGAATGTAAATCTTTCTATTCCCCACTATGCAGTCAGAACTGAAGAAGCTTCTTGGAAATATTTTCCTGGTGAAATATTTTCAAAGAAAAGAAACCAAGAAAGTCCATCTGCCTTTGGAAAAGCACTTTTGGAACAACCATGGCCTGGAAGACTGAAATCTCCATAGACCAGGGGTGTCAAACTCAATTTCATTGAGGGCCGCATCAGGGTTGTGTTTGATCTCGGAAGGCTGGTGGGCGGGGTGGGTGTGGTTATGGTGGGCATTTGACAGGCTCAAGGTATGCTTTTTCCCTTCCCTTTTTTCTTTCCACAGTTCTTTGCTACAACCATTTTCCTATCTCTTCTACCAGATATTACAGACAAACATTTATTACTTGTACTTCAGACTCAACTAAACTTTTTATTTCTAAATTTATACACCATTTTTAAAAGTAAATTGCTTTTTCCAGGCAGAAAAACTATTTATACTATTGTATTTTTATTATTCAACTAATAATAAAAATATCATGACATAAATAACATGATAATACAAGATCTAACAGCAGAGGTAAATTTCTGGGAGAGTAAATAAAAATTGCTGTCAATTATAGATTGTTGATTGGAGATTAAATGGACCTACAGAAGGTAAAATTTGGAATTAAATTAGTATTAACATAGGATGTTGCTTGTTTTCTATCCAGATCAGACACTTACTTGAGTTCACGTCATTGTAAACCAGTCCAATCTAGTGTTCCAGCAACACTCTGCTGGCCAAAAACGGGCTGCGCGGAGGTCCTGACAGAGTGTTGTTGGAAGTCACGGAGGCCGAAAATGGGCCGCGTGGGAGGTGCAAGCGCGCACACCTCGTGGCCCGTTTTGGGTGGCAGAGGCACTGCGGGGCAGTCCTTTGATATTTCCAGGCTGGTCCCACAGGACAGATTTAAGTATCCCATGAACTGAGTCCAGCCCACAGGCCTTGAATTTAACACCCCTGTCATAGACGATCAACTGTATTGTTTGTCAGCTTTTCCACACTGTCACATTTTGAGCCTGGGAAAGTGGGAGGGGCGAATTTCTTGGAGTGTATGTAGTTAGGCATAATAACATTCTTTTTCTAATTCAAGGTCATGTTATTTTGCGCATAAGTGAGGGGACGTCTCAAGTTGGGAAAGATGGTGATTGGGGCATGTGATGTGATGACGGGTGCAGGAGATGGATTTGTAGTTTTTACTTATTGCAAGGAAGCCTGGAACTTTCAGATTTGGGATTCCCCAGTTATGCCAGTTTACTATCCAAAATATACTTGTGAGAAGATGTCTGTCTCGGAGTGATTGGTTGGAGTGGAGGTTTGCTGGAACGCTGACACTGTTTAAGAAACAATTTAAAAAATGGCTAATAGTCAAAGGCCCCTCAACATCTGGGAAGTTCATGGCTGGCTGTGTTACTCAGAAAACACATCTCTGTGATATAAGAGGGAGGGAAAAAGAGAGGGAGGGAGGCTTACCTGCTCTCCAATAAGACATCGCCCTGAATGACGTGAGTGCTCTCCTTGCCAATCAGAAACTTGATTCTATCGTAAAAGAGCCTTGGTGAGTGCTGCAAGAAGGGAGGTTGACTTTGCTGAATGAGGTCTAAAGGATCAGGAGACCCTTGGCAGAGAGGACTGGAGAAGCAATTACTCTGCTGACAGCAATCAGGATCAACACAGTCTGTCAAACCATCTGCAAAAGTGGGGGAAAAAAACCAGAAAGATGCTGCAGAAAAGATTAAAAAAAACCCAGTTGAATGTTTGGAAATGTAACCCAGAAAATTGTTCGTCAAACGATAAACATGCAAATGCAAGCCTGGGTGTCTGGATGAAGTTCAAGGAGAAGATTCAAGCTGACATGAACAGCGTTCTAAATTTCTATATCAAATCTAAACCATTTCTTACAGGCAGGATTTTCCTTTAATGTTATTGGAAAAAGGGCACATAATAAGGATGTGCTCTTGGGGTTAAAAATCAGCTTGCTCACATTCAACCTTTGACTATCTCATTTTTAAATAAGTGTCAGAACACTATGTTCCACCTATGAGAATGTCACTGAAACTGCTTTTTTCTTTGATGTTATTCTGACAAATACTTCAAATTAAATTAAAACTAGTAGGATGACATAAAATCTTTCAGCACTTACACATCCCCTTGACCTCTCCATCTATAGCAATTGTTTCTCATCCTCTTCTGTTTAGACATTCTTAACTACAAGATATGGACTTTCCCCATCTTGAAGCAAGTATGAATAAGCTACAGTAAGTGTAATCTATGTTGTAGTCAGATCCATAGATGGTATTCTTGGTAGCAGACTAGAACCATTATGAGCTGCGGTGGCGCAGTGATTAGAGCCAGTACTGCAGGCTACAACTACCGATTGCTGGCTGGCTGCAGTTTGGCAGTTCAATTCTCACCAGGCTCAAGGTTGACTCAGCCTTCCATCCTTCCGAGGTTGGTAAATTGAGGACCTAGATAGTTGGGGGCAAGAGGCTGACTCTGTAAACTGATTAGAGAGGGCTATAAAGCACTTTACAAAGTCTAAGTGCTCTTGCTATTATTTCCTGTAGAACACAAAGTGAACAATATGCCTCACACTGCCTACATTAGCACAACATGCTGAGTCCTAAAACTTGGATTTACAAAATTAAATGTGTTTCAATTACATGCTAATTCAGTTCAAATCAAATATTCATTAAGGTCACTGGGGGATTTTAAGAAGAGATTGGATAGCCACTTGTCTGGAATGGTTTAGGCTCTCCTGCTTGAGCAGAGGACTGGACTAGAAGACCTCCAAGTTCCCTTCCAACTCTGTTATTTTATATTCTGTTTTGTATTCTGTGTCTGTACCCAGGGAAGAGAACTTTGACAAACTGCAAGCCATATTATGCAATGGCAGTATTTTCAAGATTATGGGCAAAGCATTCCACGCATATGATAAGAGAAAGAAAAATGAGGCTTGTGCATGGAACAGAAGATTTAACCATCGGGTTTCAGCTTGAAGAATGAAAATTTAAGAAGGAAAAAAAATGGTTTATAAGAAAAAGAAAGTGAAGGATGAGGCAGACAATAGGTAAGACTTTGGAAAGGAAAAAAAAAGTACCATTGCATTTTCTATGTAGAAAGATTGGTTGGATTGTTCTGCATAGTCAGTGAGCAGTATGGGACAGGCATACCAGAATGGTATGAATGGATCTAATTGTTAAACTAAATTAAAATTTCATTTGAAACAAGAAAAATAAATAAGGGAAGGAAGGTCAAGTAAAATAATGAAAGGAAAAAGGGAGAAAAGCTTTAAAAGGCAGGGAAATGCTTGACTCAAGACAGAAGAATAACCATAAGATGTTGGTGCTCTCTGAGCTTGGTTGTTTTCTTGCAGTCATTTCATTACCAAACTAGGTAACATCATCAGTACACAGAAGAGTACAAAAATTACATCCCAGCTTTGATCCAGGTAAACAATAAAGGATGAGATGATCAGAGGAAAAACAAGAGCCCAGACAAGAAAAAAAAATCTGAATACACAAGAGGAAGACAGAAAAGAGAACCATCAACATAAATTTTAAAGGAGTAGCTGTGGAATACCAAAACACAGATTATTAACATAAAATGAAAGGCTGAAGACTCTCGAATTACTTGGTCTGGGGGCTAAATACAGTGGCTCAAGATCAGAACTCTGCTCTTCTAAATTTATTTTAAAGAGAAGATTCCATCTCTATATCCTTCACATGAATGCAAAAGACTGCAAAAGGAAAAGAATAAGTAAAGGTGTCCCTGCCTAGTCGTGTCCAACTCTAGGCCGCAGTGCTCATATCCGTTCCTTGACCGAGGGAGCCAGCATTGCCCCAAGATCCTTTCCATGGTCATATGGCCATACGTGCCAAAAGCATACGGAACACTGTTACCTTCCCACCAAAGTGGTACCTATTTATCTACTTGTATTTGCAGGCTTTCACACTGCTAGCTGGGCAGGAGCTGGAGCAAGGAACTGTTCTGACTCAGCTCCCCAAACTTGACAAACCCTCTGATGTGAACTTAAAGGATTCCTTTATTAAGAATGCCGGCAGCCCAGGCATAAACTTTCTCTTGCAGGCTAACAAGTCTGACCAGCTGAGAGATGAATAGTTGTCTGCCACATTTATTCATCTCCGCCCCCTGCTTTTATCTCCAGAGCTAAGGTGGGCTTCACAAGCAGTGGTGGCTGTTCCGTCCCAAGGACCAGCCCATAGTTTTCCACTGCTCTCCTCTCCTCTGCCTTCTGCAGATCTGTGCATCTGGCATTGGACCCAGCTGTTCCTCCTCTTCCTCATCAGTCACCTCCAGACCGGGGGGGGGGGCTGTTGACTCTCCATCTGAGGGCTGATGGATGGCCCAGGCTCCGCCTCTGTCTCTCTCTCTCTCTGCCAGCTCCACTCCCTCTTCCCCCTTGGAGCTCTGAGGTTGCTTTGATGCTGACCCTGACCCTCACTCCTGCACCTCTTCCTCTGATTTTCTGATGGATGAGCCAGTGGTTGACAGGCCACAACAGGAATGGGATCTCACCCTGTTGCTTTCCAGCTGACAAGCTCAGCATCTTTAACTGCTGGGCCATCGCATGCCCTAGGTGAAATCACCCAAATAAAAGACAAATGTGAGTTTTTGAAAAATAAATAAATCGAAAGGATAGCTTCCTGAAAGCAAAGACTATCATAAAGGATGTTTTTGGTCACTGTCCTTATGGTGGAAATGTTCAAACATACCCAAGAAGACAATTGACTAAGCATGTGTGAGTTTCTAGCTTCTTTTTAAGGGCTGCATTCATAAAACATCTCTCTGTTAATAGGAGATTGGAGAGGCTGAGAGTCTGCAGTTAGATCAGCATCAACAGCACTGGGGTAGAGAACCGAATTAGAATGCTTCAGATTTTCCTGGAAGCTACTTGGCACAACCCAGACAAGAGAAACACAATGCACTTGTGCTCGGAGGCATAGATATGTCATACAGTCAGCGAGGGACAGAGAGAGTGACATGATCCTCGCTCACAGCCCCTATATGCAGTTTATCCTTACATTGCTGTTGGGTTTAAGCTGCGTTGTTATTCTGTACCCCAAAGCTTTAATTAGAGAGTTGCAAACCACCCCCATAGTCTTCTCTAACAATTGACTGCTGATGCTTCTTGATCCATAGGTGGGCAGAAGAGGGAGAAAAACGGAGCCTGGAGCTGTTTGGCTGATCTCAAAGGCCAACTAGCAAAGGAAGAACAGGAATTGGCAGACCCCCTGCGAAGCAAGGAAAACACAGCAGAAGAGACAAAGAGGCAGTCTTAATGCAAACTGTGAGCGGTGTAGGAGAAGCGGCATCTGCTGAGAATGTCATGCATCCCATGGCTGGTCCTGTTCATCCTTGCCAAACTGGCACAGATGGACACCACAAGCTGAAATCAGCTCTCCGTGGCGCTGCATCTGCTGCAGAGACGTTTCAGCCAGACAAAACGTGCCTTTAATACAACATCTGTGATAGGAAAGGTGAAGGAAGCTCAGAGATCAAATGAGAAGGCAGTCAGTCTCTCTGAAAACAGATGGGAACCAAAGGTGTAGAGCAGAGCTGGCTGGGAGTTGGGAGTTACTCCAGGGTTGGCTTAGAGCAGAGGTCCCTAATCTTAGCAATTCTGGGAGTTGAATTCTGGGAGTTGAAGTCCACAAGTCTTAAAGTTGACAAGTTTGGAGACCTCCGCTCTAAACCAACACTGATGTGCGGGTGAGTGGGGCATCACAGCTTTTAAGTCAAGGACTGCCTGTAATATTGGCCCACTTGACATTGAATTGCTAGCCTGATCTACCTTGAAGGGCTGACAGCTATAAAGCCCTATGGGGCTAGGAGCTTGGGTATGTTTGATACCACCTGTTGAAGGTAGAATCTGTCAGTCCAATGAAATATAAGGAGGAAACTCCCAATGTAGGTCATCTTGTTTCAGGATTTGTATTGGGAGGGCCAAGTTGTTCTGCTGGACTACTCTTATGCAATATTTTTTCCCCCAAGGTGAGAAAGGCCACTTTCTCTAGTAACTTTCTGGAAACTTGTTAAAACCTGGATGTTCCAGATGCTCTTAAGGGATTAGAATAACACCATCATCTGAGTGAGATATGACACCATGTATGGTATTTGATGGACTGTTGGAATTCTATAGTCTTGCAGGCAGTCCTTGATTACACCTGGGACCAAAATTTCTATTGCTGAGCAAGGTGGTTATTCAGTGAAACACATCCAACCTTATAATCTTCTTTTACCAATGTTGTGAAGTGAATCATGCAACCATTAAGCAAAACTAGCTTCTCTCCTTAACTCTGCTTTTCAGAAGCTGACTGGGAAGGTTGCCAATAACAATCACATGACACTGGGATAGCAATAGCACTTAGACTTATATACTGCTTCACAGTGCTTTTCAGCTCTCTCTAAGTGGTTTACAGAGTTTACATATTGCCCTCAACAATCTGGGTCTTTCTTTTACCAATCTTGAACGGATGGAAGGCTGAGTCAACCTTGAGCTGGTCAAGATCAAACTGCTGGTAGTCGGCAGAATTAGCCTGCAATACTGCATCCTAACCATTGCACCACCATGACTCTTATGCTTTAGTGGGATGCTGCAATTGTTGTAAATACATGCCAGTTGCCAGATCCCCAAATTCTGATCATGTGACAGTGAAGATGCTGTGATGTTTCTAAGTGTAAGGATCAATTGTAAGTCATTTTTTCTGTGTTATTATAACTTTGAATAGTTACTAAAGTCAAGGACTATTTGTATTGTGCATGTTGCTGAAAACTGCTTCGAGTCCACTGTAACTGCAACCCCATAGAAGATTCATTCATTGATAAAAATGATATATACATTCTCGAGAATTATCTGTGTTCATATCTTTATCATTGTCGGGTTTAAAAAACGGTGGTGGCACAGTGGTTAAAATGGCTAACTCTGCCCACAGTCAGCAGTTTAATCCTGAACGGCTCAAGGTTGACTCAGCCTTCAATCCTTTCGGGGTCAGTAAAATGTTGGGTGCCATATGCTGACTCTGTAAACCACTTAGAGAGGGCTGTAAAGCACTATGAAGCAGAATATAAATCTAAGTGCTATTGTTATTATCAATGTTATTTTCACAAAGCATTTTAGGCTACTAAACGAATTGTTGTAAGCCAAGGACTATTTGTATAATGTATATTGCTGTATGCTGCTTAGAGTCCATTGAAACTGAAGCTTTATAGAAGATTTGTTCATTCATAAGCACTCTCAAGCAATAACTGTCTCCATACCTCCATCATTATCGATGTTATCTTCACAAAGCATTTCCATAACAACATTGCAGCCCATTCCGCTCCAGCCGACTTGGCAGACACAGTGCCATCCATTCTGGTCAAGGGTGCACCTTCCATTTCCATAACACAGACCTGGGCATCCATCTGCAAAGACACCACATAAAGAAAGCATCGTGCATTATCTTACCTGCTTAAACATTAGGTCCTCTCTTTGAATAAAATGAAATCACTATTTTTCAAGGCTTTTCATGAATTTTATACGCAAATGAAAAACAAAAGCTCTCTGGAGCTTGCCATACCATTAACTGTATATCCAGAATATTTCACAGGGTTGTTTTTCTCTTTCAGTCCTTTGCCTTCCATGCATCATGAATGTAATGCCCCTTAAACTGTTTTTCCCAAGGCCCCAGATAGTCTAGGATATCATCTAAAATATTTGTGTCGGCATCTAAGGATTTCTCGAGAATGTGTCTTCTGATATTGCTCAGTTTTTTTTTATGGGATTTAAAGTCATTTCTTTCATTAGGGATCCAGCTCATCTTTTCATTTTATTCTTTGAATATGAAAATCTAACGCTGAATGCCTGGAGATTTACAGATCTAGAAAAATGGATTACATCCAACACGATATCAAAGAAATCCTTTTTATGAAGTTTATCACCAGCTGTAATAATCAAATAAGGGTTTCTCATGCATTCTTCCATTTGTAATGCCTTAGTAAAGTCTCAGAATCTGTTCTGGATTTCTGGCATTTCAATTGTAGTATTTCTTGCTTCACACATTCTCTGTTGTGGTTTCATTAACTACAACTTTTCTGTCTATGACACTGTTCATTTCCCAGACAAATTTCGGCTTATATTATCTGCTGTTTTTCATGGTGTCTCCATATTTTGGTAACTGAGTTCTATTTTCTTTTTTCTTTTTAAATATTTACATATTCTACTGCTTCCAGTTTTTCTAGCCATCATGAATGGTGCAGGTAGACAAAAGTCGGTTACATTTTTTATACAAACTGCATGATCCATAATCTGTGTGTTCAAGGAAGCATGCCAATAGTAGAAATTAGCTTTCTCCAACCTTTGAAGCTTTCACCTTCAAAGAACAGTTTCCAAAATTCCCTGTATAAATATAATTCAATTTAAATAATGCAATGTATTAAGATTTATAAGAACACAATAAAAAGGAAGAAAAAAAAACATTCCCAGGCAATGCTGCCTGGAAATTTTTGAACGATGCCATATGGTTCTAAGCTACCTTCAGCCTGCCTGGTTTGAAAGTATGATTGCAATGCTTTGGTTTTTCCCTTTTCCATCTTATCCTCATTGCAGCCTGATTTTCAATTCAAGAAGCTGCATATAAATGGAGCTGCTTGTAGTGTTCTGAAGCTCTTTAATTATGCCACATCGATTAGTATGTCTGAATGTTGACAATAAACTGTGAGTCAGCAGCTACATCTAAAAGCAAATTAAAAAAATATGTATTGTAGCATGCCCATTGCACTCCTTAGTTCCTCATCATAGCAGACAGTATGTCTGAATTCTCTTACCAATATTGTTTTGCTAATGGCCAGTCATAAAACACCCATTTACTAGGTAAAGTTGTTCCTGTCAATTTTCTACAGCAGCCCTGGAAAAGCCTCAAGGATTTCAGCTGTTTTGTTTTTCTTCTATGTGAAATAAGAAAGCTGATTCTCCTTCTCCCTCTCCCCCCTCCTCTTCCTCTTCTTCTACTCCCTCTCCCTCTGTTCTCCTTCTCTTCCTCCCCCTCCCCCTCTCCCTTTCTCGCTTCCTCCCTTCTCCATATGTTGCATAGGCAGGGCATCTGAGATCGGTGTTGTTGAGCCAATAGATACATCTGTTGGGTACTTAGTGTTTTCTGAGCTTCATAGTTTTTTGGGGGAGATGCTTTGTTATCCAACTAACTCTTTATAGAGATTCTCAGTCATCCAGGTCATGATTGTCCCAAAGGAGCTTTTTCAAGAAGCAACTGGGTTTTCTGGGTTTTCTTTGAAGATGTTTAGCTTCTTATCCAAGAAGCTTCTTGGATGAGAAGTGAAACTTCTTCAAAGAAAAATCAGAATGTACAGTTGCCTCTTGAAAATGCACCGTTGGGCCAACTATCATATAGCAAAGATGTGAGTCAAAATGGCACTTGCTGCCGATTTATGTGTAGTAGCATGCATTGTCAATCCTGGTGAAGGTGTGGTGTCCTCCTTGATGGATTATTTATTCCCTGTTTCTCTATCTGGTGCTTTTTCTTGCTTCTCCATCTGTTTTTGCTACAGAGAAGGTGCTCTGGGCTGGGTGATTCCTTTTTCTGACTTTTGATTCTGTCTTTTCTACAGTATCTAGGTGGGTTTGTCTCTATGTGTCTGTTGACGATTGATTATTCAGAAGTGTGTGAAAGAGTTGAGGGCTGTTTGGAAACTGAAGCAGTATTTGCTGTGCAAGCAAGAAGGAGACAGCAAGGAGCCTGGACATGGCTTAGCTCAACTGTTCTGTACTGAAGCTGCTTGGTGCTGTGAATATAAAACTGAAACTGAAACTCTCTCCTCTGCTTGTGTTTTGCAATTAGAACAGATTTCTTTTCAGGTGGGGAGGAGGAGTAAAACTCCTTAGTATCAGAGCGTGTTAATAATAATATACAAAATACTAATATTCTGATGGTCATTTGGCAAAATCCTTTCTTAGTGAGCACCTAGAAGCCAAAAGGAACATATGTACCAAATTTCAAGTTTGTAGGTTATTAGAACTACAAATAAATATAGATCCATGTAACAGCATTCCTCGATGAACACAATAATGAAACAAGCTTAGTAGTAAAAAAAGGAAACAGTGGCCTGGAAATTGTTAAGAACTGAACAACTCAAAAAAGCTTGGTCACAATTGTTTAAAAGTCATCTTCTTTGCTTTCTGTCTTTTTTTTTTAAATAGAGGAATCAATTTAACCGTTCACAAAAAAATACATATCAACAATCCAATTTCAATTTCAACATCCAGTCCGATTTCAAAGCATAGTACTCCTTCCAGAGTAATGATAATAGTTTCAATCCAACAGATTGATAATTGTAACACACTAAAGCAACACAATGAAGCACTGGATATGTGATTAATAGACTGCATTTCTGCATCATAAATTTTGCTCGTGCATGCCTCATTATTGACAAAGAATATACTGTATATCCACTGGCAGTTTGTAAGGTCAAGGATGGAGTTTATAAGAGAGGAACTGTAAACTTTATTTTGCAAGAGTGTTGAGAATTGTTCTCACCATCCTACTAATGTGAGAAATACCTGAGGCTCTATTTCATCTCTCTTGAACCTGATAAACACCTTAGAATGAATAATTTATCTGGCAGCTCCTTTGGCTGTGACAATTTAAATACACATTCTAAATGAGTTGTGAGTTCACACACAAAGCCCACAAATTCAACTGTGGGAGCAGATGAGAAACCAAGCTACATGGTCAATTAGTTGAGTACCTTTTCCTCCTTGTTTTGTGCACCCTTTGTTGCTGTTGTTAAGATTGAATGTATGTTTTTGTTTGTTTGTTTTTCTTGGTTTTTTTGGGGGGGATAAAACAATAGATTTATTTAAAAAACAAACAAACCAAGCTATATAGTCAATTGACTTTTTCTTCCTTTTTTGTACACTATTTTGTTATTGTTGTTGTTGTTAAGGTTGACAAAATGTTTTTGTTTTGTTTCATTTTGTTTTTAAATTTATTTTATTTTATTATTTATTTGATTTGTCAATCGCTTAAGCCTCTGTCACACTGCACCAACAGATGCAAAGAGGATGTAAAACGGACAAAAAAGCTTGCCATCCGTTGGTAAACGCGATCATTTTGCTTCCTCTCTATCCGTCCAGCATCCGTTTATGGACGTTTCATCCACTCAGAAAGTTTTTGAGCTGCTCAAAACTTTTGAGCGGGAAAATGTATCCAATTCGTCCGTTCTGAATCGCCTAGGCATCCGCTAGGCATCCGTTCTGCATCCCGTTACGCATCTTGCTATATCCGCTAGGCATCTGCTGCGCATCTGCGTAACTCCATCCATTCCAGCGGTAACGGACACAGGGAGGAAGTGGAACGGACGCAGAACGGATGCAGAATCGGATGCCTAGCGGATGCAGCACGGAAACAAAGCATTTAAATGGAAAAAACGTTTGCAGAGGGGACCTATCTCGGATATTAAGGATGTCTAGAGGATGCCTAGAGGATGCCTAGAGGATGCCTAGAGGATGCAAAGGGACACCTATACTGCCTATAAAAGGGGAGGTCTCACTTTCAGCCCAGCACCCAGCTGTGCAGACCTCTGCAGCCTTCATCTGACTCTTCCTCTTCCACAGCATCCAGTCATGTCAACAGTGGATTGTAACACAGTCCTTTTGCAGGCCACCATCCTTCTGCAACAGTGCAAAGCCATTCTACAGGCTCTGTGAACTCTACTACGGGAAGAAAAAAGAGGCGGCCAAGAAGCATCTGGGTCCGAAGATGGATCGGGAAGAGAGCAGAGTACGGACAGTACAACAAGCTGATGGTGGAGCTCAGGAACGAAGACACTCGAGCATTCCAGAATTTCATGAGGATGCTCCAGCCATGTTTGACGAAGTTTGTGCAGCGGCTGACACCAGGTTGACCAAGGCAAACACCAACTTCGCCCAGCTTGGAACCTGGGCTCAAGGTGGCACTCACTCTGCACCACCTGGCCTCAGGGACCACCTACAGGAGAATGCAGTACGGCTGGAGGGTCCACACAACACCATCAGCATTGTGGTCAGAGAAGTGGTGCAGGCCATCACTGAAGAATACATGGAGGAGCTCCTCCAGTGCCCCTCCACTGAAGAAGGCTGGAAGAAAGTTGCAGAGCAGTGGTTATCAGAGGTGGAACTTCCCTCACCACGTTGGAGCCATAGTTATGGCAGCACGTTGGCCTGCAAACAGACCAACCCCAGTCGGGCCTCACTTATTTCAAAACCTACAAAAGGCTTCTTCAGCATCGTCCTCTTTGCATGGTCGATGCTGACTACAAAGTTTCATGTACATCGATGCTTCAGGCAACGGCTCATGTTCAGATGCCCAGGTATACAACGCCCAGTGACCTAAGGAAGGGCGGAAAGGCCAACCTCATCATGCGGGCTTCCAGATCCTAGACCCCTCTTCCGAATGACACGCAAAGATGTGCCCTAACTTCATCGTGGGGGATGAACGCCTTCTCCCTCAGAACCTACCTCATGAAGCCCATACACTTCGCAGACTCCTCACCCGTGAAGAGAGGATCTTCAACTACAGGGCTGTCCAGCGGCAAGGCGGGTGGTGGAGAACGTCCTTTGGCATCCTGGCCAAACCAGGTTTCCAGGTACTTCTGACCACCATGCAGCATCGCCCAGAGTACCCGTGAGGAGGATCGTGGAAGCTTGCTGCTCCTGCACAATTCATGTCGCACACCGCTACCCAGCTTTGCAGAACAGGCTCTGTGACCTCCACAACAAGGCAATGGGACATGGAGCCTGGGAATGGAGGCAAGGGCAAAACCTTAAATAGACACTGAGGATGTGGCAAGCGCCAACAGAGCCTCACATGAGGGAAGAAGTAGCGCAACCTCCTGAAACAGCGGTGCAACTCCTCAGCTGGAGCAGATGGAAGTGGCAAAGGATGATAGATGATTAAATGGGTGCTTCTTCAGCCATGTCTCATACACGAGATGATTTGGGCCATGTATTTGGTGTGGCCTACAATGAAAACAGCGCGTTTAATAAAGAGTTGGTGTTTTGTGTTGACATGTGTGGATGATTATTACATTATTATATTGATAAAAAGGGCCATAGTTCTGGCACCTGGGAGGGGGACCATACAGTCCCCACTATGCTTGCCACTGGGAGGTTTATCTATCGCCCACCAGCTATTACCCATCCCCAAAGTTATCCCTGACCCATTCCCACTTGCTATCTTTAACCATCCCACAAGCATGCAAAGGGCTTAAACCATTTTAAAAGTTCCACCAAGACTTTTTAATAAAAAAGAAATGAAGCAAGTGTGTGAAATCAAAGATAAAACTTTATGAACACAACAAGTTGTAAAAAGAACGAATGACCCCAAAGATCATATGTCCAAAGAGATGAAAGTCCACATTCCAGTTCTCTGGCGTCTTCACGGTCACATCGGGAGGGTGCCGAGTCTCAGGGTGGAAAGGGTCCAGGTGCTGTGGGAACGGTGGTTGCCTAGTGCATGTGCTGGTTACTAGAAGCACCATCGCTAAGTTGCCTGGCCCCCGAGAGACAACAGGTTGACGGTGTGAGTTGAGAAATGCTCCTCCGGACAGCTGGCTTCAGCCCTCAGTGATGCTGAGGATAGTTTCCTTCCTCCATGCCATGGGGTGTCAGCCCCAGTATGATGACAAGATTTGTACTGAGGCCAGCTTGGCTGTGGGGTGGAGGACAGCGAGTAGCTTTGTAATTGGGGTTGTCTGGTCTGCAGCTGGGTGAGGACTGGCAATGTCGGTGGCATCGGTGGTCGTGGTGGATGAGTCATCGCATGTCACTCAGTGGCCATCATTGCGCCTGGCGTCGGCATCGGTGGATCATGGCACCGGTGGACAGTCGTCCCCGATTGACTCGGGCTATGGCACGGTTCCCGAGCGGCCTAGACCATACGTGGAAGGGCGCTGGCTCTGCTGGACCTCCTGGTAGCCGTAGCCCATCTGGTAGGTGAGGGGCTGTGGGAAACCTGGAATGGGAGGGACATCAACCTGGGGTGGAGAGCAGACCTGGATCTGGGTGGAGAGCAGGTTTCCTCTGGATCTGGAGGGTATGTGAAGCCAGCTCGGTGTGATCCGGTCCTTCAACCAACCTGGTACTGCTCGTTCCCCATGTTCCTGAGAAGAGTTGGTTGACTAGGTGAGGAAGGGCCTTGCTGGTTGGAGGATGAGGAAGTCGGTGTTGACCAAGCTGAGAGAGGAGATCTATGCTAGTGCGGATGGTTGTCCCTGTATCTCCAGCAGACCGTGTGCTTGCCCTGCCTGCTGTCTGGCTCTCTGCCTTTCTGTGGGAGGTTGGAGCTGGGGGGGGTGGACGCGCTCTCTCCTTTCCTCCCACCGCACGAGGGAGTCCTCCATGCGCATCCACCACCACGGTTACAACACCTGTCTGCAGGTTCTATGCCGTGGGCATGCTCCACAGAAACCTGGCCTGAAGACAGGGACTGACGTCTGCGGCCGGAAGAGACTGGCTCTCAGGCAGGGCTGTGCCGGAGAGAGAGGGTAAGTGAGAGGGGCTCCTGGTGGCTCCTCGTGGTGGATCTCACCTCCAGGTAAGCTGTACCTGGCCATGACATTGGTCTCTCTGTCTGTTCAGACTTAACGTGGCCTGGCCAGTATTTCTTTCAGGTGCAGCTTCCCGTACCAGGGTGTGGCATGTGCTTCCACCATGCCGAGGATCACCTCCCGAAGTGGTCTTTTCTCTCTCAGACCACTCCAGCACCTCATCCTCCGTGTTCCTTCCTCAATATATAGTATTCCTCCTCTCCCATTGTTTGGCATACGCCTCTTCCTCCCTTTGGCAGGAGCCAGATGCGCCCTCATCAGAGGGGCTCCCAGTTGTTAGGGGCTGCTTACTCCACACCAAACCAAACCACAGCAAGCACCAGCTAGGATCATCATCATCATCACAGCAGCAGGCAGCAGAATCATCATCATCATCAGCGCAGCAAGCAGAGCACCAAGCGGGATCAGCACCAGCCAGCAGCGACCCAGCAGCACCAGGATCAGCACAAGCAGCAGAGTAATCACCAGCCAGCGCCCAGCAAGACCAGGAGATGCATGAGCAGGACCCAGGAGCATGACAGGCGAGAGAACAGCTAAGACCAGGAGCACTGAGGCAGATACGATAAGCAGGTACGCAAGCCAAGTCCAGGGACATGAGCAGGAACAGATGTACCAGGAAGCAACTTCAAGCAGTACGAGCACGCAGCCAGAGACCACTACACCAGGAAGCAGCTTCAGGACTAGAGTAAGCACACAGCAGATAGCAACACCAAGCCGCCAGGAGCGAAGGCTCTTCAGCAGGAAGCTCCAGCCCCAGAAAAGAGCGAGCCCGAGCCAATATGAAGCCCTAGCAGGAAGCAGAGTCAGGACACGGGGTGGGAGTGTGTGGCCACTGTCCCTCTTCCGAGGGTCCGATCGAGGTACAGCGCATGGATCTGCTCTGCGGGCTTTGCTTCATTCCCCCATGGTTGTGGGGTTGCTGTGCTGGCAGGGAGAGGTGCCTGGCAGTGGCAAGCCCAAGGCTGCAGAAAGGCTGGGCACCAAGGCTGTGCAAGGCATAGGCAGGCACAAGGCTGGCAGGAAGGCTGGCTGGCAGGCATTGCAGGCAGGCAGGGCACCAAGGCTGGCAAGGCAGACGACTGGCAGGGGGCTTGCAGGAAGGCTGTGCAGCAAGGGCTTGCAGGCAGGCATTTGCAGGCAGGCCAGGCAAGGATCGATGTAATTCCGGGCAGCAGGTCCTTTCCTTCCGAATGCTGGCCACGTGCGAAGCTGCTTCCCCTTTTATATCGACCGTGGCTTACGCAATGCATCCCCCACGCATGCGCAATTATATGCTCGAGGCATCCGTCGCTTCCGCTGTGTGCATCCGCCTTAAGGCTTTCGCTGTGCATCCGCTTTCATCCGCTGGTGCATCCGCTGTTCATTCCGCTGTGCATCGTCGTGTTCCATTCCGCATCCGCTTGTCTGAGTCCCCCAGGAATGCCCTAGCAAGATGTGCCATCTGCTCCCCATCCGCTTCCATCCGCTTGGCTTCTGTTCCGCATCTGCTTTCCATCCACCCTGCCGTCTCCCGCATCAGTTCCTTTCCGTGTTATCCTCTCCGGTTATGCAAATTTTAGCCCCTTTTTGAGAAGCGGATAACACGGATGAAATTTTGCTCAGAGTCCGTTGGTGTCTTTTTACATACGTTTTTGCATCCGTGTGGAAGTGTGACAGGGCCTTTACAAGATAATATGATATAAGAACATTAAGTAAGAACACAGGAATAGGTACTAGAATCATGGGACATGAGACAGGGATTGTAGGCACCATCCCTGTGCGCACTTTAATGCACGCCCGCCATGTACAGAGCTCTTAGGAATTGGGTATTTTCTCTCCTTCCGTTCCGTCACTTCGCTGTCCTACTCCTTCCTCTTCCCTTCACTGGCACGTCGCCGCCTCCATTCTCTCTTTTCGCACTCTCCCCTTTCCTTCTTCCTTTCCTTTCTCTCTCCCTTCCTTCCTCCCCTATCCTGTGTGCCCTGCCCTTGTACGCTTCCTCATCCTCCTTCTATCCTGATATCGTATTGTCTCCCTTTCTTTCCCTTCCTTCTTCTTTCCTCCTCTCCTTCCTCCTTTCCCATTCTTCCTTCCTACTCCTTTCCTTTTTCTTCCCACTGTACCTTATCTCCTTCTTTTTCTCTTCCTTCCTCTCTCCACTCTCCCCCTTTCTCCTTACTCTTCTTTCGCTCCATTCTTCAGTTTCTCATCATATCTCCCATTTGCATACCTCTAAGGAATGGCGTGAGGATGTTAAATAATGGACAGTTTAAGGCTAAAAAGAATGGGATTGGGGGTTTAAGGGATGTAACAACGACAGTCAGATAGTGGTATTCCAGGCATTGAACCACTCTTATTGCTAAAGTCATACTTTCTGCAATTAAGTTTGGAGAGGTTTAACAGTTGGTTTGGTATTTTTTGTGTGTTCTTGTATTGTTGAGGTTTGAAGCTGGAAGGAAGTTGATTGAAACTTGTAGGACATTCATAGCAGATAATTTTTGCTGTGCTAACTTAAGTCTAACCATAGGCAGCATAGTTCAAGGTTGCCAAGGTTTCTGGTTCTCTTTGTGTTATTGTTTTATTTGGAGAAAGAGTTTGAGTCAGAACCATACTGGGTTCAAGAGATCACTTTTGTGATGTCCCCGACAAAGTCAATGGCGGAAGCAGATTCACTTAAAAATCATACTCTTAAAAACCATGTTTTACAAATCACATACTTAAAAATTCATCAACACTTAAAATCATTGTTTGTGGCCTGCCAGCTGCTAGCAAGCTGGTGGCAGCAGGAATTGGACAAGGAAGGAGGTTATAGAGAACTTGGGATAGTTCTGGAGTCTGAGGGGTAAGGCTCTGGGAATGGATGCTGTCATAACAAGGAACAGATAATCAGAGTTGGATAGGGACGTATGTTAGGTCATCTATCCATGCGGGTTAACAACCGGATTGGGGTACCGTAGAGGGCCCACTGGTTGGATGTTGAGAAAAAGCGTTATTGTTCTCGGTGGGCTGTCAGAGAAATCTCACCCCCAGAGCACCCCACAAAGCAATTAATCCAGGCTGTGCAGAAAACGACAGAGGCGCACCACCCACATGCCAGGGGAACCCCTCCCCACTCACTCCTTACCCGGTAAACTTGCCTGCTAAATTGCTATTTTTTCCTTTTTCGACCATCATCTGTTTCTACCAGGAGATTTAGATTAGCTAGGGAGCAGGAAATGGTTGGATTTCTTGCTTTCTAGCTAGTCTTTAGATCTTTGGCTCTGCTTTTTAACACAGCCGAACCTCCCTTAGGACTGAAGGTTCTATTATTCAGTGTAGACTCACGGCAATCAAATATGAGAAACTGAGCTCGCCGATTGGCAGATTGATAGATCATGAATGATTCTGTGAGCAACTCAATCTGCCTGCCGGCTTTGCCTGAGTTTTGGATAAAAGTTTGCTCTTTTTTTTTTTTTATAAAAAAATCAGTATTTACCATGTGATATTGTGAGTTAATTTTGTGAGTTTGCTTGCAAGCAAATTTTATGTGACAGACTGAGCTAGTCAATGGCAGATAGATAGATGCTGAATGAATCTGTGATTCTGTGAGCAATTTAATCTGCTTGCCTGCTTTGCCTGATTTTGGGTAAAAGTTGCTCTTTTTAAAAAAAAAAATCAATATTTATATTAAATAATATATTGACATACAAAGCCATGCCCAGCCAGTCACATGACCAAGCCACACCCACAAAATTAGGCCACACCCACATAACTGGTTAGTGGTCCCTGGGATTTAAAATTATGAGTTTTGGTGGTTCTGAGGTTCAAAAAGGTTGGCCGATCCCTGATCTAGTCCAACCTCCCGCCCAAGCAGGAGACCCTACACCATTCCTGACAAATGGCAGTCTAATCTCTTCTTGAAAGTCTCAAGTGATGGAGCTCCCACAACTTCTGAGGGGCTGTTCCATTGGTTGATTGTTCTCACTGTCAGAAAGTTTCTTCTTATTTCCAGGTTAAATCTCTCCTTGTTCAGTTTCTATCCATAAACAAGAGCTACGAATGACCCAGATGGGACTCGAACCACAATGCCCAGCTCCGGAGGCTGATGCCTTATCCATTAGGCCACTGGGTCACTGGGTCTGTATCGGATGCAGAGATAGAGACAGGGCCATCCAACATTTTCCAGCCATCAGAGAGGCAGCTGCCTTTGGCGGCTGAGACGAGTGGGGAGGAAGAACAGCTGGGGCCTATTCCAAATGCGCATACGCACAGAGCTGTTAGGAAAGGAGAACAACTGTGGATAAAGAGTCAACTTGGAAAGCAAGGCACAGGTGGACACTGAATGGCCCCTCCCTGGCTGGGGAATAAATAGAAGGAAAGGGGAGTGGTGGTGAGACAACAGTTCAGATTTCTGAAGATTTGGCTCATCCTGTTTCGTGCCTTAGAGATTGCTTGCCTGAATTTCATTTGCAGCTTTACAGTTGGGAGCTCAGCCTGGCAATTATGTCAAGGAACTGATAAGGTCTGTCACTGCATTTAACTCTTTGAAGGACTATTGCTTGGACTTTTTGGTGTGTGAATGTCATTAATTCACAAGAGATAAATAAAGAAGGGGTTTTCAGGATAAAGAGTCTGCATCTTGTTTCTGCGAAGGCTGGGTCAGAACAATAACTAACTTAACAGCTGCAGTGATTTACTTAACAACTATGGCAAGAAAGATTGTAAAATGAGGCAAAACTCTCTCAACAAATGGTTCACTTAACAACAGAACTTTTGGGCTCAATTATAGCCTGTAAGTCAAGGATTACCTGTATGGCTACCTCTCTTACAACTGCTGATTTGAAGTTCTGAAAAGGGGAGAAAGAAATATATCTTCCACTTGGGCTTTTCTTCCTTGCACCTCTCACATTCACAGCTTCCTTTTAACAAATTGTGACTTTAACACAGAAGGAAGCAGAATGACAACCCAGTGCATTTATGTACTGAAATGAAAACAAATAAACCTGTCTGTATTAATTTGCCATTTGGTTGATTGAGATTAAGAGCCTCTGCTGTGGTTTAAACAGACTGTTTTTGATCTGTATGAATGGAAGCTACCATTAATCTAATCCTGTTACCTAAGTAGCCATTAGAATGGGTTTCCAGTAGAAACAGTAAGTACAGTGTTTTTAATCATCATTGTTATCTGTCTAAGGATGCCGTATTGTCAGTTTGAAATACAGACTGTGCTCAAGATATACAAGGGCTCCAATTCTTCTATAAGTCTGTGCCACATTATCCTCTAATCTTTCCATGATTTTAAAAAAGTACAGTACAAATTATGTTTTCATTAATATTATATTCTATTATTGACTGATTAGCCCTTGAGCCATATCAAAGTGCAGAGTTCCAGAAATGAATTATTACTAAAATTTGATACAAGCAATTTAAAATGGAATTGGATAAAATATCATTTAAAATGAAATCGGAATAAAATACAATTTAAAATGAATTGGGAATAAAATAAAGTCTAAAATGAAATCGGAATAAAATACAATAATTTAAGGTATAGATAAAATATGATAAATTTATATTTTGGTTTCACCCCTACAATCTACCACAGTCAGTCCCACGTATGCAGATCTCAACTGAACCATTTTGCTGAAGTACTATACTGTGTTAAATGTTATTTTCATGTTCTGGCTGCACGTAAAGTAATTTGTTTTGATATGGGTGAGAGACAGGTACCTTGTTCTATATACCAAATGAATGACCCAATTGGGATCCCCATATAAGCTGTGCATTATGCACAGAAAGATAGGCAGAGCCTTGTGGGTGGAGTCAAGAAAGGACTCAGCCTGGAATCATTACATTCCCACAAACAGCCCAAACTCTCTTGAATTTGTATTATCTAGTACCAATTTACTGCATCTTATCTAGCACCAATTTACTGCTGATCCCTGACAGAAAACCATCATACATCATTTTGCTGCTCATGAAAGAAACCATAGTATGTGGTTTTAAGCTTTTGTGCTTCTAACAGTAACCACTCAGAGTCACTCTCAGAGTGAAGATGGACGGTACCTATATTTGATAATCTGTTTAAAACTGAACCAAGAAGATAAGCAGTGAAAATGTAGGGTTTTTTAATGGAAATCCAGAAATTAAACCAAAACGGTACTTCAAACTAAACTGAGCAAACTCCATTCTCTTGATAAAATTCTGGTATGCAGCTGACATTTTCTTATTAAATTAGAGAGCCAAGTTTCCTGCATGCAATTAAAACATTTATGGACAAAAACACTTTGGGAACTCCTGAACAATGTTTTGCCATGACTTACTAGTAACCAGCTTGGGAGAAACATATTATTTTTCATTAAAATGTAACAATTGCATTTCTACAGCTAAGGAATGCCTTCTGAAAAGATCTGAGAATTATAGATTTGTATTGGAAATATAATTAGAAATTAGCCTTGGGGATTAAGGAAACAAAGATAAATGAACACTTTTAATAACTTGGCTAATATTTAAATCCTCTAAAGGCAGGGAATATAAGAATTAGTGTATTTAAACTGTTTCATTTTCTTAAATTAATTTAAAGTGGATATATGTTTTTTAGCTATTCTCTTGATATTATTTTGTACAGATTCACTATATCAAAGCAGCTCACTTAAGCTGATCCAGAACAAAGCAAGGCTAACTGCATTTAATTTTCAGGATGTCTACTGAGGAACACCCCCACCCTCCGCTGATTTTACATGGGTAATTCCAGAGCATCATTCTGTGAGAAAGAAAATAAGTTAAGATCCAGAGTGCCGAAGAATTCAGAAGGTTAAAAATGAAAGCATCTGTGACCTCCTGAACTAATGCAATTCAGTGGTCTAGGAGAGTCTTGAACTCTGGGACTGAAAGTTGGCCAGTGGAGAGGCTTTCTGCAGGAAGCAACATTCTGTGTCCTCTTGTGAGGAACTGCCAGAATCTTCCTTGCACTGTTTGATTCACACTTTGCTTTCTCCTGGATCTTTCCATGCATGACACATTTTTACAGCTGTTCTTTGAACTGTTGCTAGAACTCTACTTCACACCTGACTGGCTGTTGTTTGGCTAGAAGGAAAACAATTTTCTGCAAATGCCACAATTCTTTGTGGGGCCTAAGGGGAAACCTAGTCACTGAAAGTTTTCCTCCTATGCTTTTCCATGAGCAACTTCACCTATCAGGCATTCTCTTTGCCATAATAACTAAGGGACGGAAGCTCTGCAGAAACTATTTTCCACAGGTATCTTCTGCTGACTTCTAAAGAATCAGATTCGCTCAACTTCTTTCCTCATTCCACAGCCATCTCATCTTATGGTTTGAATTGACAGGGTGTGATGACCCAGAGTGCAACACAAACGGAACAAAATCCAAAACGTAAATAAATGTCCTTTAATGCCTCCAATTTGGCCACACTGTTCAATAATACTCAGTTGGACATAAAATGTACTCAAAAATAGTCTTCAAAAGAAAACAATACAGTCCGAATTTAATGAGCAGATAGCGGTGAAATAAAAAACCAAACAAATTACAATGATGAAATTTCCACAACAGAACAAGAGAAGTATTTACCAAATTCAAGGAGATAACAAGGCACAGTCTGTTGGAAGGACGCCAACCAAGATAACTTCAGTCCAAAATAAAACACGCTTTGTTTCCAGTGTTTGCCAGTATGCAGGTTCAAACCCTTATGCAGTTGTCACACTTCCATCCCAGGAAGAGGATCAAGGCCCTCTCCTTCCAAGGAGACCACATCTCTCCCTTATCCTCTTCTCTTGCCCTAGGATGGAGAGGGCCTGGGCCTGGGTCCTCCTCTGACTGCTCAGCTGGCTTCTGCCCCTCCACAGCCTCCTCCACAACCTCCAGAGCCACACTTCCACTCCCTGTCAGCTGTTCCTCCTCTCCCTCAAAGTCAGTCTTCATCAGGGGCATGACACAGGGATTTGATTTTGTTTTTGAAATAAAAGTCAATGCCTTCCTCATCTACAAGGATCAGACACACCTTTTCTTCGCAGATGTATAGACAGATAAGAGAGGAAACAAATGTTTCCAAGAGAAATTGACTTACTAAACTTACAAGGAAATGGCAGAGAGATTATCAAGAACTCTTTTTCATGGTCCTCAAAACTGAAAATAGAAATTATGGGTACAAGTTGCAGCAATCTAAATTTTGTTAAATGATAAAGGAAAAACTTTTGGACTGTTAAGATCTATATAGCTGCAGATCATTTTATCTCTGGAGGCTGTGGCTTCTGCATCTCTGGAGGTTTATAAGAGACTGAGTTAGCCAACTTTGACTGATACTTTAATTGGTTTTCCTATACACTGTGGAGTGTCAGACTAGATCTTTGAAGTCCCTCCCAAATCTGCAGTTCTGTGGTTCTATGGTATTTCTTCTTAATGCCATGTTAGTTCCAGATGCATAACTAGAAACTAGGCTGAGTCACAGTGCCATTGCTCCCCCAAGAAAGACTCAGGAGGGATCAAATATTTCACACATCTTCCAGACTCGCAAGCTGTTTGGGCTAGCACCCACCACAATTTTTTTTTTAGCTTTCAGAAGGACATGGATATGAAATCAGGCAAAGCCCTTTCAAACAACTAAGCCAATTCCTTTAGGGAGTTGTGTCATCTATAATACAGTGTCAGCTTATATAAGACTTCAGAAAGCTTACTTCTCTTGTGGTATTAAAGGCTGAAGGATCCAGCCAGCAAGACTTTGGAGAGCTGTCTATGGTCCCAAAGTCCCTGACTTTGCTTAAAGGCAAATTAAATTAAATGTAATGATGTATCCAGAAGAAATTCTGCCTGATTACATCGACTGTCCCTTCTAGCCTGAGAGAACAGTTTGACAGCCATGAAATAATCATGCCCCATCTTGCAAAAGTCAAACTGTCTGTTTAACTGCAACTCTGAAGCCTTTTGCTTTCAATGTGGTAGGGTTTAGGGTTCTTGATCCAGGCAGAGTACAAGCCAGACTGAAAAGAGTTAAATGCGTCAAACATGAGTGGCTACTAGCTGGTTTTGGGGTAATTTCCTCCCTTGAGCTATCCCAGTTTGGGTCAGGTGCACGCAGATCTCACCTATGGTACAGTGGTCTCCTTCCCATCCAGGGCTGCATTCACATTTTCCATCTTTGCACTTTCCATGCTCCGTGCAGTGAGAGTTGCATGTCCGTTCTTCACAAGTGGGCCCTATCCAACCTTCTTCACACTGACACACTCCTTTTGCACAAACACCATGGGGGCCACAATCCAGTGTGCAGAGCTCTGAGAAATACAAAGCAGGAGAACCAGTTATTTAAAGAAATATCAAAACTTTGGGACTGTTTGGTGCAGTAGTTAAGATGCTAGCTTAGAAACCAGGAGACTCTGAATTCAGCCCACCTGACAGGGTTATTTTGTTGTGGGGAAAATTGTAGGAGGAAGGATCATTAAGTATGTTACTTTTACATTAGGTGTGCTACTTTGAGTTACTTGTGAAGTAATAAAAGGTGGGATAAAAAATCTAATGAATAAAATACTGAATATATTGTTTCCTTGGAATAAGAAAAACAAGTTTAGGAGGTTTCTGAAGTAGCTTCATTTAACCAGCTCTCTAGGAGGTCTACAGGTCACTTTACACCTGTATAGGATTCTCTGAGCAATCAAACATCAGGTAACATATTCCATAAGCAAATTATTGTAGTTTATAATTCATACTTGATAGCAGAAAAATAAATCCTACTTCCTTAACATTTGCATTATGTTTTTCCCCTTTTCACTTCAGGGTAGCTGTTTTTCATATAATAGACCTTGGGATTCTCAGGAATAGAAATAATTTCACTACACTGAACTCTATACACCTCAGTCTTAAATGCTTTTAAAAGAAACAATGTTAACACATTTTCATGTGCAGATAGTGAGAGAAGGAACAGAAAATACACATAGTGGACCTGACCTTGATTTCCATTTAGTCCAGTGTTGGCTAAATGCATATTGGAATTGTATATAGAAGTTGTTTCAATAAATGTGGATTGTATCCTAACAAACAGGCAAGATGAGATGCACATTTAATCATCTATGGCAGGGGTGTCAAACTGGTGGCCCACGGTCACCCCCAGGCCATGCCTACCTGAGCTCGGCAAAGAGGAATAATGTAAATAAACATCAATGATGCAAACGTGACATAGCAAGTTTGATACCCCATGATCTATGGGCACAATCCAGCCAAAATCTGACTCCCAAGTTTCTAAAAACTAGGTGTAATGGAACTACTAAAATGAGAGTGGTGGTAAATGCCAGGTGTCCTCACCCACAAGGAAATACATTTGGTCACCAGTGAATTCTGGTGCCACTTTAGACATGAAAGCTAACTGGGTGACTTTGAGCCAATCACCAGGAGATGGTGAGTTCTAGTCCCATTGGATAACTTTGAATCAGTGCCTCTCAACCCAACAGAACCTCACAGGGTTGTTGTTGTGAGGGAGATAGGAAGAAAAAGGAATCTTAGGTAAGTTTGCCATTTTGAATTATTTATATAAAAAAATAAAGGCGGGGTAAAAACATGTCTAAAAAAGCCAAAGATTAACTTAAAGATTTGCAAATCCATGGCCTTTTCAGAGCAACATTTCCTGCAGAAAAATCAGTGGGATATAAAAATCCCTATTACAATTTAAAAGGTGAGGCATCAATGTATCCTTTATGTTCAAAAACAAATCTGTTTTTGCCAACCTCTTTGCTGATGTAAGCCTAGTAGCTGATCCTGAATTTTAATTTATGTTGCCTCTGGGAGGCCTCCTCGGATCCCACCATGTAGGGTTCCTGTCAGTGTTATTAGCATAGTAGGAAGCTTTAATTGGTTGAATGATTGATTATTCCATTAAAACTTTACAGTGATTAATCAATAGGGGGCAATTTGGTCTGGATGGCTGTGAATTAAAGGCCCTCCTGTTTTACTTTTGAGGCCATTCTTCTTTGTTACTGAAAAGGGAACAAGCTAAAATGTTTTAAAGACAACCGTCCCTTTCAAAAAGAAGCATTGCCCACTTTTTAGGTTGTCCATTATCTGAAAGAGAGGTGAATAAAGTTGTAGCCCAGCGGTTTGTTGCAGTTTTTGGTTTAAACCAATCAAACTGCTACACTAAAACTTTTCATGAGGGGGCTGAGTCAGTGAATCCAATATTTTAATCAGTGAGAGCAAATGTTTAGTTGATTAACCAGCTGATTAAAGCTTAATGCATGCAATGTTAAATATAAAGTAAACAACTCTAAATAAGCTTCACAGCACAATTCAGCTTCATTGCCAGCAATTATCAGGGTTTTTTTTAAACTTTAAACTGTCAGAATACAGCTGTAAACCACAAGTTAAAATAACATCTGTTAATTTCAAGAGGCAGTTTCTAGGAACTTTTCCTCCTCATCAAAAAGGAGATCACAATTATATTTTCTCATTTACACGACCCAAAAAAATCTCATATGTATATGCCTTTGTTGTAGATGTTTCAACAAAACCTGTTATCGGGTGCAGTTTTTTTTTAAAAAAACAAGCAGCTCAATTGCAATGCAAATGGAAAGTGATAAAGGTATTTTAGACACTGACAATTCTAACTTTCACTGGGTCCATTTGGATTTTAGGAATAATAAGCAGCAGCATTAATTTGTATTGATGTATTGATATATCAAATATCATTTGATATGTCAGAACAGAACAGAATAACAGAGTTGAATGGGGGCTTGGATGTACCACTTCAGACAAATGGTTAACCAATCCTTTCTTAAAAGTCTCCAGTATTGGAGCGTTCACAACTTCTGGAGGCACATTTTTCCACTGATTAATTGTTATAACTGTCAGGAAATTACTCCTTTGTTTTAAGTTGCTTCTCTCATTGATTAGTTTGCATCTATTGCTTCTTATCCTGCCCTCAGGTGCTTTGGAGAATACATTGACTCCTCTTCTTTGAGGCAGCCCCCTCAAATACTGGAACAGTGCTGTCATGTCAACCCAGTCCTTCTTTTCATTAAACTAGACATGCCCAGTTCCTACAACCATTCTTCATATGTTTTAGCCTCCAATCCCCTAATCATCTGTTGCTCTTCTCTGCACTCCTTCGAGAGCCTCAACATCTTTTTTACATCATGGTGACCAAAACTGGATGCAGTATTCCAAATGTGGTCTTACCAAGGCATTATAACATGGTATCAACACTTCACATGATCTTGATTCTGTCCCTCTGTTAATGCAACCTAGCTTTGTGTTGGCTTTTTGGGCAGCTGCAGGCTCATATTTAAGTGACTATCCACTAGGACTCCAATATCCCTCATGTCATTTCAGAAAAAAACCTACATTGATATGATGCACTGTACAGCGAGTCCTCAACTTGCAATCATTCATTGAAATTGACCATAAGAAGTTGCAAAAAAAAGTAGAAAACAACAACAACTGGTCTTTGCACTTACAACCATAGTAATATCCCCATGATCGTATGATAAAAATACAGGTGCTTGGCAACTGCCATGCTTTTATATTGTTTGCAGTGTCCTGGGGTCCTGTGAGTTTCTGACAAGCAAAATCAATGGGGGGAAAAGTCAGATATTTTTAAATGACCACATAGTTAACTTAACAACTGCAATGATTTGTTTAACAACCAGGGCAAAAAAGCTTCTAAAATTGGGTGCAGTTCACTTAACAATTGCTTTGGTGAGGATCACTGTGGTGCTAACTTTGCCCACTACCAGGAGTTCGATCCTGACCAGCTCAAGGTTGACTCAGTCTTCCATTCTTCTGAGGTTGGTAAAATGAGGCACCACGCTACTGGGGGCAATATGCTGACTCTCTAAACAGCTTAGAGCACTATGAAGTGGTATGTAAGTCAAAGTGTTATTTTGGCTAGCAACAGAAATGCAGATTCCCAATTATGGTTACAAATCAAGGATCACCTGCAGGTGGTGGAAGGAAGATTTCCTTCCAGGTGGTGAAAGGAAGATTTCCATAAAGGACACCACCAGCCTAAAGCATGAACTTTATTTGAAGTAACATGGACAGGACTGGAAATTCTCTTTTTAAAAATGCATCCTATATTAATCCTATATTAGTTAGTCCTATATTAGTCCTATATTACATTAGAAATGACCTATATTAGTCATTTCTATGCATCCTATATTAGTCATTTCTATACCATCTTTATCATTCAAATCTTGAGGAAACGAATGCAGCATCTGGCATACCCTGCCTTTTTCCGGACACAGAATGATCTTTTTTTCTATCTTGGTTATGTCAGCATGTTTGCTGTTGACTTATAAGACCCTTTCCCTTCACCTGCTGCACTAATGTAATGCAATGTTTGCCGTCCTAACATATGAAGCATTGCTAGGCTCTGATTCACTCTTGGCTGGTTGTTGCTTGGCTAGAAGGAAAACACCTCTCTGCAGATCCAGTGATTTATTTGTGTAAAAGGGGGAAATGCAGAAGATGAAGGCGTTCTTCCAATTCCTTTCCATGAACACAGTGATACTGTGGTTCCTTCCTTCCTTCCTTCCTTCCTTCCTTCCTTCCTTCCTTTCTTCCGCCCTCCCTCCCTCTTCCATGACTTTCCTTCTCTCCATTTTCCTTCCTTCCTTCCACTCCCTCCCTTTCCCCTCCCTCCCTCCCTCCATGCATCTCTCTCTCTCTGTCTGTCTGTCTGTCTGTCTGTCTATCTATCTATCTATCTATCTATCTATCTATCTATCTATCTATCTATCTATCTATATCCATCCATCCATCCATCCATCCATCCATCCATCCATCCATCCATCCATCCATCCATCCATCTATCTATCTATCTATCTATCTATCTATCTATCTATCTATCTATCTATCTATCTATCTATCTCTGCATCTATATAGTTTTATTGCTTTTAACTTTGTAAGTCTCATGGTGAGATGTACAGAAACAAATTTAATAAATAATAAACATCAATAAACACATAAAATCTCTTCTGTTGCTGCTCTTCCCCTTTCATGCTCTGTTAACCTTGAATTTCAGCAGTTCTTTTAGCGACCCTCCAAAGTTACAGTGACACTGAAAAAAGTGACTTATGACCGTTTTTCACACTTTATGACCTTTGTAGCCTCCCCACGATCACCTGATCCAAATTCAGGTGCTGGGCAACTGGTTCATACTTATGTCCGTTGCAGTGTCTGAAGGTCGTGTGACCTCATTTTGTGGCCTTCTGACAAGCAAATATCAATGGGGAAGCCAGATTCATTTAACGACTGTTACCAGTTTATGAACTGGAATGGTTCACTTAAGAACTGTGGCATGGAAGGTAATGAAATGGAACAAAACTCATTAAACTGTCTTGGTTAACAATTTTGTTAACTTGGTTAACCAGTTAACAATTTTGTTAACAAAACAAGACAGTTAACAATTTTGGGTTCAATTGTGGTTTTAAATCAAGGATTAGTTGTATATCCTCAGAGGGCATTTATTCCACTGCCTGATTTAAATGAAACCATCATAGATATATTTTTTTCTTTTCCAAGAGGAGAAAGTAACCAGGCCTCCTCAAAGTTAACTTAAGTTCAGATATCAAAGTACAAAAACAGAATGTTCTATTGCCATTCCATTATGATTTCATGTATATATTTGAATTCTGGAAGCTGATTTAATTTTTATCACTGTGATAAATATTGATTCTGAAGAGTTCTTGCTTGGTTTGTTCTGTTCTTTTTCTCAAAAGGAGACAACTGAAACTACATTAATTTAAGAAGCATTAAGAATTCACTTTGGATCCTTCATTTTAATTACTTAAACCAACACAGTTCTCTAAGGTATATTTTCTCCCCTTAATAACTTCTGACTTGCGCAATATATGAAAAGTAAAATTAATGCTAAATATTTTATAATCCATACGTAAGGATCTCTCTCCACCAAAACATTTGCTAAAATACATTTTTATACAAATTAAATTCACAATATTTATCATTGCTGGTTAATTTATGTAATGTTGACAAATTGTGTCTTCCAAAAATTTCCTTTTCAGTTGCCATACTGTCTGCATTCTTGTTATCTACAATGTCATTAACTGCAGTAGAGATTAAACCTAAATGTTGTACGTATGTGCTTCTATATTAATAAGTTTTGGAGAATGGTACCGATTATCTATCTTGCACGGGTGCTTAATTGCCCAGGGAAATGAAAGATTCTGACTTCATATAATTGTCTTCTTCTTACTCTACTTCTTTCATTTCCTGCCTCAGTGAAAATGAGCCAATACTGAAGCTATATTGACATCCAAATACAACATTTTATATTTTAACATTCGTTCTTTCAGAGTAGGTGCTACCCAACTCCTGAACCAATCTGGACTCGAGATAGCTCACAATACAAAGCAAAATATTTTGAACGATTGTTCTGTGTCAGAAGCATTAAGGTGCTTCTAGGCTGAAAGGGTTGGCTGGTGACATCACTGTTGCTCTGGGAATGCTCAGTTGGGGGTCTCCTTTCATGTCCTCAGCAGGAGCTGGAGTGAAGGATGAGAGCTCAACCCCACCCCAAGGCAATACTCGGGCCTCAAACATGGGCTTACTAATCTCCTGCCCAGCATCCCAACCACTCAAGCCACCATGGTCCTACAAGGCAACATTAAAAAAAAAACAATAAATAAACGGATAGCAGATCCAAATCAATGAGTAAAGCTCACATATAGAGTATTTATAGCTGAGGGTTGAAATAAAGGGTCCTTGGTGCTCTCTGAGCTTGGTTGTTTCTTGCAGATGTTTCATTATCCAAACATCAAGCATTGCTAGTGCTGTCTCCCAGCACTCAGAGAGCATTAAGGACCCCTCGCTTATATATACACCCAACAGGTGCTTCAACCTCTCTGCCCCATAATTTTGTTGTGATCTGCCGGCAGCCTGCGGAGACAGTAGCAGAATCGGACAGTGGGGAGGAACATGGGCCAGTCTGGGAGTCTGGGGAGGACTCAGGCAAGGGTCCTGTGTTCGATACAGAGATGGGGCCAGGGCCACCTGGGAGTTATGTGCTGACTCCGGAGTCCAGAATGGGGCAGAGGAACAAGGGGAGCCTGTTCCCAGTGCATGCATGCACAGAGTTGCCAGAAGGCAAGAACAGTTAAGACAAAAGGGGTGACTTGGGAATAAGGCTGGGAGGTGATTGGCCCCTCCCATAAGACATAAAAGAGGAGCAAAGGGACATGAGCCATTGTAGGAAGCAACTTTGTTCCCTCTGTTCGGATTAAATCTTGAAGCTCTGTGGGGACTTTGTATTCCGTTTGGTTTTTTACAGTTGATTTAGCACTTTAGTTGTTGGAAGAAATTCAAAGGAGATAAAGGTGGGTGCTTATCTCAAGGGACTGTTTGGGACTCATTATGGGCTGGGAATGAACATAATTCCCAGCCGTTGAAATAAAAAGCGGGTTGTATGGACTAAGCCTGTGATTAATTATGGTCTCTGCAAGCCTTGGTCAGAACAAATTTGGGATAAGAGTTGGGTTTTTAAGGACCTCTGAAACATCATCAGAGTGGGAAGCACTTTAACACTGAGAGAGTCAGAGAAATTTTACTAGTGCAGATGAGAAAGTAAATTCCTTTTGGGATTCACTTCATTTTTCTATCAAGAATCAAACTATCAAACTTTCCTTGAAAGTTGACGACAAAGATGAACGTTAGAATGCACGTATTTGGAAGACAATACTCTCCTTTATCCAAAAGTAAATTGCTTAATGCATTTGGGATGGATCAGAGCCAAGAAACCTTACCAGATGAGCAGTCAGAGCCTGTCCACTTTGGGTCACAATTGCACAGTCCTGTCTCCGGGACAAAAGTGCCATGGCCGGAACACTGTTCTTGACAGATGGGAAGTGATGTTTCACAGTTGACTCCACCCCAGCCCATGGAACAGTGGCATGCTCCTTGGACACAGACTCCATGACCAGAACACATGGGGTCTAAGCAGTCCTCTGGAAGATAAAACAGGGAAACAAGGACATGAAATAGCCAGCAGAAATCAAACAAAATTATCCTTACATTTTTAAGGATAAGGTTTGAAGACAAACACATCCTTTCTTTGAAGCTTCAGACTGTCAAACTGCAAAACAAACTACATTATAATTAAGGAATAAAGGAAGGTATAGCATGGTCCAGACCTTCTGTATTTACATAATTTTGCATTTATTTATTTTGTCATGTTTATATAGTGTATTTTGGAAGTGGTGATCCTTTAACAGCTGTATGCAATGAAATTCCATTTTAATGTATGCCGATTAGAGTACATTCAAAGTGACAATAAAATTATTATTCTACTCCACTCCACTCCACTCCACTCCACTCCACTCCATTCTATTCTACTCTATTCTACTCTATTCTACTCTACTCTACTCTACTCTACTCTACTCTACTCTACTCTACTCTACTCTACTCTACTCTACTCTTCAGTGTTTAGCAGGGTCCAGGCATTCAGTCAGAATTTTCATAGCACTGGAGGAGTAAACTGATTTTGAAAGATATTTTGGAACTCAACTCTCACCAACCCCACCCAATGGGGTGGATCTGAAGGAATTACACCAGCTTCTAAGATTTCTGATGTATTTTACCCAACAGATTAATCTGTGCAGAGCTTTTGCTATCAGAAGAAACAAAGTAATTCTTCAGCTAGAAAATTAGTTTCTCCATTGCTGGAAATCATACCAAGAGGAAGTTTAACGCTTATAAGAGTTTTGAAAATAACATGTTTAATTCCAAATAAGTAATAGCTATATTCATCTCATGGTGAGATGGACAGCAAATAAATTTAATACATAAATTAAATAAAATAAATATTGCTTTTATTTTAATCTGCTAACTCCAAGACTCTGGACACAAACATTTTTTGTATGCTATGTAAGTGGAATGAGTGTTTATTTTTCTTCCCTTTAAGAACAAAGAAAAAAGGAAGGCAGCAAAAGTCACGATTGAACAGGATGTTGGATTTTATCAGCGGGCAAATTTCTATCAGGAATCACTCCACATTCAGAATAGCCTGTTTGGGAGGAACAGGCAGTCCTCAACTTACAATATTTTATTTGGTGACTATTCAAAGTTACCATGGGACTGAAAAAAGTGATAACCATTTTTCAAACTTACGATCATTGTAGCATTCCTGTGATCATGTGATTAAAATCTGGATACTTAGCAACTGGTTAATAGTTATGATGATTATGACTGATTCTTCATTATGGTGTCATGTAATTACTTTTTGTGACCTGATGAGCAAAATCAGTGGGGAACCCAGATTCACTTAACAACACTGTTACTAATTTAACAAGTGCAGTGATTCCCTTAACCACCGAGGCAGGAAAGGTCATTAAATGGAGCAAAACTCACTTAACAAATTCTCACTTAACAACTTATCAATCAATAAGTCTTAAACCAGAGACTAGAACCAATAAAAACACTCAGTAAATAAACAATTAAAAATTCTAGTATAAAACAATAAATAACAAACTTATAATAAAATACAGTCCGTCAATTATACATGGTCTAACTATACTATTATTACAATCCATAAACTGTGCAGCCCGTTATAGGTTCAACACTAAAAGGGATTTATGCTTAGCAACATAAATTTTGGGCTTAATTGTGGTCATAGGTCAAGGACCAATTGTAGAACATTCCACAAGAAAGCCTTTTGCACACACGCCTTTTGGCAGGCAGTGCGATGGCTTTTTAAGTCCTGAACCTTTTGACCCTTTGGAAGTAAATGTCCAAGAACACAAAAAAGAGACCAACCTTCTTCACATATCTCTCCTTTATAACCTGGGACACAAATGCAGATTCCCATGATACATGTGCCATGACCAAAGCAGGTGGGGTCAATGCATTGCTCCTCTGGGACATCACATTCTGCTCCCTTCCACCCATTGCGACAAACGCAATGGCCCTGTTCGTATTCCCCGTTTCCACTGCATAAAACTGGGCAGGAATCTGTGGAAGGAAGGAAGAGGCAACTCGGCGTCAATAATCTGCATCAGATCAATCAATGAATCAAACATTTATTGTCAATGCACAATATGTGTACAATGAAATGGAAATGAAATCATGTCCTCATCCAAGAAGCTTCTGCAGTTTTAACTTACACAGAGAAGTGAAAAGTTTTCCAAGAAGAAAAAAACAACCCCAAGGAAGTCCAGTTGCCTTTTGGGAGAAAAAAAAGGCATCTTTGGGACAACCATGATGGAGAATTTCCATAGACATATAAGAATGTTTGTAGTGTCAGGGTTTCAAGTAAACACCTAACAGAATCAAAACTCAAAGGCAGGCATGTTCCTCAAAGTATAGATTTATTAGGCATGTCATATTGGCACATTTGGGGAAACCCAAGTCCAAACCGTCCTTGAGTTTCCCTCTAGTTAAAAGTAGAATTCCCCCCCCCCCACCTGCCCATGTAGTCAGTCACATGGTTCAATCCAGCAGTGGGATGCAAATATTTTTACTACCGGTTCTGTGGGCGTGGCTAGGTGGGAGTGGCTAGGTGGGCATGGCCATGTGACTGGGTGGGCTTGGCCCTCTTTTGGCAGCAGCCCCCAGTGTGCCTCTTTTTGCCTCCTGGGCCTCAGGGAAGCCTCCTGAGAGAAGCAGTAAGACAACGAGGGGGATCCTGGCACAGCTGATCGTTGGAACAGCTGATCGTTGGGAAGAAAGAAAAAAGGAATACCAGTTCGGCTGAACTGGCAGCTGTTTTTTTTCTACCAGTTCTGCCAAACTGTAGCACTTTTTACAACAGATTCACCCAAACAAGGCCGAACCGGTAGAATCCCACCACTGGTCCAATCAAGCCATAGCCCAAAGCTAGCTTGGTCTCAGATCGCACTTCCTTGCACCTGGTGGAAAAGTTCCCGGTTCTCTGAAAAAATAATTTTATTATGGCTACAATCCCTTAACAATCTCTTCCTCCTCCTTCCCACAGCTTGACTCACTTCGCTGTGGCAGCCCTGAAAGTGCCACAAGGGAAAAAATGGTTCCAGGGCTGACATATATATTTGGGTAAGCATGTTCAGTTTCAAATCCGTACCTCGTGCACAATCAGGACCGAGGAATCCTGGGAAACAGTGGCAGTGGCCAGAAATGCATTCTCCGTTTCCATTGCAGTTAGTAGAACAGTCATCCATGACTTCTATTCACAGAAGGACCAAAACAAAAAACACAAAATGCATACTGTGTGTGAATGTTACCTTACCATAGCACACCACACAATCATTTGGCAGGTAATGGCAATGAGTAATCCCATTCCTAGTACTCAGAATCATTGTAAATTAAGGCAGGAGACCCTAAATTGTGAGCTGTGGCCCACTATCAGTACAAGGCCTATTTGCAACTAGGATGCATGAGTGGCAGGTGCATGCAGCCTGACTCACTTAAGTGGTGGGCTCATGTGCTCACAGCCTCATTTCTGTGAGAGGCAGGTGCATGGGTGAGTGGCGGGCACATAAGCTTGCAACCTCACATGTGTGAGTGGGGGGCACACACGCTCACAGTCCCATTCTCACAAGTGGCAGGCGCAGATGCCTGCCACTCACACAAATGAAGCTGTTCATATGCATGCATGCACCTGTGGGCTGCGATCCACTATTAGACTGAGGCCTATTCGCAACTGGGCCTCAAGAGTGGTCCTACTCACTCAAGCAGCAGGCAAATGCCTCTCACACAAAAACATCCCCTCTTTCCTCTCTCCTGCACCAGACCACCAACCCAGAAAAGTTGGGGAATTCAGAATTACCAGGTTGGGGCCTGTTTGCAACTAAGCTACATGAATGTGTGGCACATGCAGCAGGACTCACTCAAAGAGAGGGCACCTGCCCCTGACACAAAACCATCCCTTCCCCACCCCCTGCCAACCCAGAAAGGTTGGGGAACACTGAATTAAGGTATCTCTCCAATAATGGGTAAATATATTGTCTCAACTTATAATGTGAATGTCTCAGCCATTAGCTTTCACAGTTTAAATTCTAAGTTAACTTGGGACCTCTCTCCATATTTAAGGGGTCCCTAGAAGGGCAGGCATAAGTGCCCTGGTATCTCTATCACATTTTGATTTTCTTATTTTCTTTGTTCAAATTTGTCATTTTGTTTGACAAATAAAATAAATAAATAAACAAATATTGCCTGAGTTTGCATATTTGCAGTATAGTACGCCAATGGGCTGTGTGTGTATTTGTGTGTGTGTGTGTGTGTGTGTGTGTGTGTGTGTTCTCATCTGGTTCCTTCCGTTAAGGGAAATGACATATCATCCAGAGCAGATGTGTGCACTATGGGCTGAGTAGTCCTGTAGGGACTTACTGTAGCTTTTACTACCCTGACATGGCACTGCTGAAACTTGTAAGGAAAATGGCACTTCCCCCCCCATTTCGCCTAAAATATGGATGGGTCCTCCACTTTCATTTAAATTTTCAATGCCCCAATGAATTCCAGGCTAATTTAGGAGGTTAAGACTGGAATTTTGCCTTTCAAAGATCTACCTCACTGAGCACTCCCACCTTTCCAAAAAGCTAGCAAAATCCACCCATGAATTTTCTAATGATATCACTACAACAGCCAGTTGCAAATCTCCAGACATTTGGGAAACCAACTTGGTTCACTATAGTGGTCCAGGTATAGCATACAGAATTATTGGTGTCTTTTACAAGCCAGAATCATAAACCAGGCTTTCTGGGTTAATGAATTCTGTTTGATCTGGGAGCCACAAGCCATGATTCTCAGATACTGCTGAAATTTTAAGCATCCTTCTTCATGGAAAGTGCAGATAATCAAGAACTGAAGCTTCACATTTCATCTGAACATATTCTGCTGTCTTTCTAACTGAGCATTTCTATTTAAATTTCTATTTCTATTTAAATTTCTATTTAAATCTATTTAAATCTTAAACTCCACACGAGTGAGACCACCAGAAAAATCTGAATGTTCCCATACTACTGTATAATTGCATTTCAGAATTTCATGTTCCCAACTAATCTGGAAAGAAAATCAAATTGGGACTGGCAGGTGGACTGTTTTTTCTGTGAAAAAGTAACTGAGTTTATATATCATGCTAAGCCATTTCAATTTGTTTCTTTTTTTAAAAAAATCTGATTTAGTCCAAGTATTAATCCTGCCAATTGTAATAATTCATAGTAACCTTGTTTATATAAACTGTTTCAGAGCCTTTCCCAACCTAATAAACTCCAAATATGTGGAGCTGATGAAATAATGATCACACATACATCTGGAACACACATGCTGAGACCCAATTGTCTCCATCAAATCTATGAGAAAAAATATATATGATCTCTTACCAATTGCTGTGGTCAGCATAAGCACTTGCTCCACTTTCTTGCCATCGTTGTAAAATGCCATGTGCCACACTCCTTGGTCCATATATTCTATGAAACCAGTTTCTTGCATGGACATTAAAATTAGATTTCTGGGCCCCTGGTGAGATTCTTCAAAATGTCTTGGTTCCTGTTTAATTAGCTGTTTTCCATCCATTAGTTTTACAAAGTCAAACTGAAACAGCACAGATTACAGAAATGATGAAATGAATTCTTATTACCTTTCATCTCAGAGGAATCCTTTATTTATTTATATTCCATTCCTTTTCTCCTTGACATCGAGAGCAATGCGTTGCCTTTTCAAAGTTAGTTCCAAAAGCAAGCTAAACTTAGTTTAAGTTCACCAATTCCTTCCACAACCATTAAAGGGAAGCTGCTTTACTACTTTGTGAATAAGATGCTAATGACCTGACTTTGATTGAAATATGGATGTATTTGAACAAGTATTTTAATCAATTGGCATATTTGAGCATTATCCTTCACCAAAAAGTATAAACCTTCTGAGCTGGTCACCAATAAAGGTTCCTGATCTACAATCAACATAGCACTAGCACTTAGTATATACTACTTCACAGTGCATTACAGCCATCAATAAGGAGAAATTTTCTAACTGTGAGAACAATCAACCCATGGAACAGAAGTTGCCTTCAGAAGTTGTGGGAGCTTCATCACTGGAAGCTTTCAAGAAGAGACTGGACTGCTATTTGTCAGAAATGGTGTAGGGTCTCCTGCTTGGGCAGGGAGTTGGATCAGATGATCTACAAAGTCCCTTCCAACTCTGTTAATCTCGAAGCAGTTTACAGAGTCAGAATATTGCCCCCACCAATCTGGGTCCTCATTTTACTGACCTTGGAAGGATGGAAGGCTGAGTCAACCTTGCTGGTCAGGATTGAACTCCTGGCAGTGGGCAGAATTAGCCTGTGATCCTGCATTCTAACCAGGGCAACACCATCGCTCTTCTTTTGTCTAACCCTAATATTCTGCTCTCTATATAGGGATTCTAGACAGATATTCATTTATCCAGTCTTGAAGAAGTTTCCCAGGATGGGAATTTTGACTTGTTACTTCTTTCAGATCTGAACTCAAAAATATCCTTCCAAGTTGTCCAGTTTTGTGCTACCATCTGTACAATAGTTTGCACTGTGAATTAAGTTTGGGCACTTTTATTTTATGCCTTATGTTCCCATTTATTTTTAGATCTCATTTTCCCCATTTTATTTCTGTTTTATATATCAGTTCTACCATTAGATATTTTACTATACAGGTATTCCTCAGGTTACAACCATTCATTCAGGGACCTTTCAAAGTTATGACATTGCTGAACAAAGAGTAGCTGCAACCAATTCTTGAAATTTGGACCCCTGCAGCGTTCCCAAAGTCATGTGATAATAATCTGGGTTCTCCATGACATGTCTTCATTTATCATTGGTTTTAATGTAATGTTAACTGTGAGAGGGATATTGGAATCTTAGCAGACAACCAGCTAAATATGAGCCAGCAGTGTGAAGCCAACACAATCCTAAGTTGCATTAGCAGATGGATACAATCAAGATCAAGTGAGGTACTAATATCACTCTGTAAAGCTTTAGTAAGACCACACCAAGAATCCAGTTTTGGTCACCACACTATGAAAAACGATGTTGAGACTTTAAAAAAAGTGAAGAGAAGAGCAATTGAGATGATTAGGGGACTGGAGGCTAAAACATACGATGAACAGTTGCAGGCCTGGCTAGTCTAGTGAAGAGAAGGACCAGGTGAGACAGGATAGCAGCCTTCCAAGATTTGTGAGGAGGTCAAGCTAGGGGTGGGATTCAATTTTTTTAACAACCAGTTCTGTGGGCGTGTCTTAGTTGGTGGGCATGGCTTGGTGGTAATTGACTGGCTGGGCATAGCCAACTCAACATCACTCACATCGTGGCATGCATCTCCTCAACTGGCCTCTCGTAATTGTGGGGATGCTGCAATAGTCATAAGTGTGAAAAATAGTTATAAGTCACTTTTTTCAGTGCCATTGTAACTTTGAATGGTCACTCCACACAAGCAAAGTACCAGCAAAGGAGGGGAAAAAAATTCCAGAGAAGTTCCAGGGACAGGAAGTCTCGTCCTGCCAAGAATGTAAAAAGGATTAACGGAGAGGCAGTTTCTGTAAGCAACACCAGAATGTTTCCTTCCTGTCTTCCTTACAGGATTAGGCCAGTAATTTCTTCTAACAACCGGTTCTCTGAACTGCTTAGAATGTTAACAACTGGATCTAGTGAATAGGTGCGAACCTGTAGAATCCCACCCCTGGGTCAAGCTATTTTCCAAAGCACCTGAAGGCCAGACAAGGAATAATGAATGAACAAGGAGAGATTTAACATGGAAATAAGGAGAAACTTTCTGACAGTGAGAACAATCAACCAATGAGAAAGAAGCTGCCTTCAGAAGTTGTGGGAACTTCATCACTGGAGACTTTTAAGAAGAGATTGGACTGCCTTTTGTCAAAAATGTTGTAGGGTCTCCTGCTTGGGTGGGGGGTTCGACTAGATGACCTACAAACTCCCTTCCAACTCTGTTAATCTGTATATCTGTAATGTCTTTTTTATTTTTTAACTGTATATGTAACTGTAACTGTAACCCTATGGTAAGACAGGTGCTCACTAAACAGGTAGAGAAGTCCTGTTTTTTCCTAGTAGTGCAAGGATAGTCTGCAGACCATGGAGAAAGGAATGGACTACAAGGCACAGTGCATTCTGGTGATAGTTGAAGCAGGAGTGGAGGCTATCTGGAGAAAGGTGGTGGCAGGTCCCATAGATTGCTATCAGGACACTGGTGAGAGGGGAGTGGCTTAGGGGCATCTCTTTGTGGGGTTTCTCTTTCTATTTCTTGCTTTTCTGTAACTTTTGGGACTTTGGGAGGGGGAAAGGAATGTGCCTTGAGCAGCTGCCTTATCTTGTCTCTGGAGGAGAACAGCAGTGTTGCCCTGGAGACCTGCATCTATCATCTTACCGGCCTGCGTTTCTCATAACATTTTCACTCACTGGGATGGGCTCGATAATGTGTTGATCTATTGGACATTGGGAAGGGCTCTGTTTGCAATGGTTTAATCCAGGGGTCCCCAACCTTGTCAACTTTAAGTCTGGTGGACTTCAACTCCATGAATTCTGGGAGTTGAAGTCCGCCAGGCTTAAAGTTGCCAAGGTTGGAGACCCTTGGTTTAAACTAATGTTTCAAGCAGGAAAAGTTACTTCCTGCCTACATCTCTTGCTGTCACAATCTTCCAGGAAATGTTTCATTTTGAAATTGATGTTGTTTCAAGAGTTCTGAGAAGACTGGCGGGGCAGGACCTTAAGGTTGGCCGCAATACAGGAAGTGCTGTTGAGGGTGATGGTGGAACTAGTGGATGGACAAGGACTTCCTAAAAGTGCAGGACATACTCAGCAACTCATGTTGGAAAGGCTCTTGGAAAACTGATCTGTGGGCTTCATCACTTAAGCCTTTTAAGAAGAGGCTAGAGAACCACTTGTTTGAAGGGAGCTCCAGCTGAAGCAGGGAGCTGGACTAGAAGATCTCCAAGTTTCCTTCCATATCGATTCTGTACAATATAGTTTCAAAGAGCTTCAGTAAGAAGTGGAGGGCAGCCCAATACTGATAAGGCCTGCAGGTCTTTTGCTCACTTCTTCCTGAAAAGTCCCATGAAGTTCCATCGGCTTCCAATTCACTGAAGACTGCTGTTCAGTTCAGAAATTCCTATTCCATTAGGGCAGTGGTAGGATTCAATTGGTTCACACCAGTTTGGGTGACCCAGTTGTTAAATTGCTGGCTGGCCCTTTTGAGCATCCCCATGCACCCTATTTTGGCTCTTAGGTAAGTGCAGAGGGGCCCACTAGGCCCAAAACGGGGCACAGGGGTGTGTGGTGCAGCTGCCCATGACCTGTTTTTGCTCCCAGAGGGTTGCAGGGAGGCCCACTAGGCCCAAAATGGGGCATGGGGGGGGTCTCCGCACAGCCCATTTTTGGTCCAGGGGTGCAGGAGACTGAGTGCTGCCTGTCATATCCCATGGCCATAGCCACCATGGCCACATCCACCCAGCCAGTCATTAAGGCAGAAAACCGATTGTTAAATTATTTGAATCCAACCAATGCATTAGGAGTTAAAAGCTAGAAACTACCTTAGGGGTGTGATAAACCAATCTGATTTCTTTTCTTATCTTAGAAGGAAGTGAAGCTCTGAACTTCCCATGCTGAAGGCTTTGATTTCAAGAATTTTGCATTTCTCTTTGAGAAACTGTAGTCCAGAAAATGCAGCAGACAGCACAATGGCCAGATGTAAACTGGCAAATATTAAGGCCCGGTCCCACTGGCCGATGAATGCAAAATGTATGCATAAAGGACACAGCGGACGAGCAAAATTTCGGGGGTGGCTCCATCCGTTGTAATCCGCTCCAAAAAGTGGCAAAAATTTACATAAACGGAACGGAAAAGAACGGAAAAGAACGGACGTAGGTAGTATGTAGCGGGGATGTTAAATGGATGTTCATAGGAAGCCTAGCGGATGAAAGTGGATGGAAGCGGATGATATCTCTGAAGGGGTTCCAGGGGAGAATTTCTAAGCGGACGCATAGCAGATGAAGCAGATGCATCATGTACAGCTAAAGGAAAGAAAGGGGATGCCGCACGGATGTATATTGGATGCAAACGCATCCTTTCTATTTCCGTGCTACTAACGNATTTCCGTGCTACTAACGCTGTGTAGACGTTCCGTGTACCTTTTGTTTCCTCCCTCTTTCCGTTTTCAGCTGCAACGGATGTGAGTTGCGAGGATGCCCAGAGGATGCAGAGAGGATACAGCGGACGTTTAACAGATGATAAACGGACATAGAACGTTTGTTGCCCGTATATGTCGCGATGTACATCGTATGCGGCGGAAAGTTCATCCGTTCACAAAGTTTCGTGCAGCTCAAAACTTCTTGCGCGGATGAAATATCAGTGGACGGATGCTTGACGGATAGAGCGTACGAAACACGTATGCAGTGAGTACATAACGGATGCATCGCGTTTTCCAACGGATGGCAAGCTTTTTTTAAGGTTTTACATCCTCTTTGCATCCGTAAGTGCAGTGGGACCGGGCCAGTTTGGTCCGCGTCCGCCTCTGGCCGTTCATCAGAGCCTTTTTAAAAGAAAGCCTTCGCTTCCCCCTTTTCTCCCGCCTCGCTCCTCAGGCACCACAGCACTGCAGACTACATTTCCCAGAGAGCCCGGCGGCTGTCATCCCGAGCGAGAGCCGCGTGAGGTCGTCCTTCAAGACCTGCCTTCGGGTCCTCGGGTGGAGCCGGGTTGACTCCTTGCCAAGGCTCCGATTGGTCGCCGCATTTCGTTGCCGGGGGAAGCCGCGCTCTTGGGTGAGCCTCGCTGGAGCCGAAGGAGGGTCGCGATGCCCGGGGAGGGCCGCAGAGGGGAAACCTGGGCTGGGGTGGTGGTGGTGGTGGTGCTGCCGCGTCTATTTCTCAAGGCAGCCACAAAATCAGCCGCCGGGCAGGCTGGTTGAGGGCGACACGTGCTCGGTTCACGGCCGCGCAAAGCCGGCGCGCGGTTCTTCAGTGCTGCCGGGGGGGGGGGGGGGGGG
>BHFT01014838.1:0-130318 GCA_004320025.1 Laticauda laticaudata | reverse complement strand
GGAAGAGAAAGAGAGCGGGAGGAAAGGAGGGAGAGAAGGAAGAGAGAAAGAAATAGGAAGAGAAAGAGAGCGGGAGGGAAGGAGGGAGAGAAGGAGGAGAGAGAAAGAACTTGGAAGAGAAAGAGAGCGGGAGGAAAGGAGGGAGAGAAGGAAGAGAGAGAAAGAACTAGGGAGGAAGAGAAAGAGAGCGGGAGGAAAGGAGGGAGAGATGGAAGAGAAGGGGAGGAAGGGAGAGAAAGAGGGAGCAAGAGAAAGAGAGGGAGGAAAGGAGGGAAATAGGAAGAGGAAGAGAGGGAGAGAAAGAGAAAAGGAAGGGAAAGAGAAAGGGAGCAAGAGAGAGAGAGAGAGAAAAAGAGGAAAGAAAGGAAGAGAAAGAGGGAGAAAAGGGAAGAGAGGAGGAAAGGAGGGAGAAAAAGAGAGAGGAAGAGGGAGAGAAAGAGGACAACTATTACCAAAGTTTGGAAAACTGAGCCAGAAATAATTTTTAACTAAAAATGAGTGAAAGTGGGAGGACAATAAAAAGTAAAAAAAAAAAGAGCCGGAAACATTACAGGTAGTCCTTGACCTATGAGCATGATTGAGCCCAAAATTTACCCCATTTTTATGACTTTTCTTGCTGTTAAGTGAATCATTGCAATTGTTGTTAGTCACAGGGTTGTTAAGTGAATCTGGCTTTGCTTGTCGGAAGGTCACAAAAGTGGATCAGGAGATCTTGGGACACTGCAACTGTCATAAATATGAATCAGTTGCCAAGCATCTGAATTGTGATCCCATGTCCAGGAGGATGCTACTGCAATGGTCGTAAAGTGTGAAAAATGGTCATAAGTCACTTTTTTCAGTGTTTTCCTAATTTGGTCACTAAATGAACTGCTGCAAGCTGAGGACTACCTGTATTGGGAGAGGAAGGGGGAGATTGTAGAAAAGAATACTAAATTTAGATAGATGTGGTTCGACACAAGGAATTTTTCTCTGGTACAGAAGCATTGGAAAAAATAATAAGAGAAAATAAATAATAGTTACAAAAAGAGAGAAAAAATCTGTATTCCCCTGCAGCTTCTCACCTGCCTGTAAAATATTTGTGTTTTTTTTTTTAATGCAAAAGGCGGAAGGAGAGGTGAAAAACTCCAGGTTTCCCCCCCCCCTCCCAGCTCTCAACTGGGGCTACGGAAGTTTAAATGCCCCCTGCTTACGCATCGGCTGGTTTCACCCTCCACAAATACAAGTCGTGATTTAAAAACAATGAAAAACAAATCCACCCACAACTCCAGAGAGAGAGAGAGAGAACGTGGGTGTGAGAAAGACCAACCACCACCCAACCAGGCAGATGAGACAAGTTTTGCAAAAGGTCCAAGAGAAAATAGTTCCACCTGCTGTTGGGAGGCGAGGTTTTGTTTTTTGTTTTTGCTACAAATTATTCCAAGAATAATTCCTCTGGAGAGTTGCTCCTGGAAAGAGGGCTGTGTGTAAACACGGTCGTCTTGTGTGAGGGCTCTTTTTTGAGCAACTTTTCGTTTGAGCCAGTGGCTTTTGTGGCTGAAAAGGGGGAGAACATGTGAAATTCAGGTTTTGCTTGGGGAGAATTTAACCCTTCCGCATGGTGAGCGCACACCCATTTCCTTGTGCAGGCTAGGCCACTTTCCTAACTGCTCCTCCGTTGATTAGACAGGAAGCTGCACAGAATCGGCAGCAGAGGGTAAAAGATTTTTCAACCTTGGCTACTTTAAACTGGATGGACTTCAACTCCCATAATTCCCCAGCCAGGAATTATAGGAGTTGGAAATCCACAAGGCTTAAAATGACGAAGGTTGAGTAAACTGCCATACGGTAGACCAGGGGTCTTCAAGCTTGGCAACTTTAAGACTTGTGGACTTCAACACCCAGAATTCCTCCTCCAGTCATGTTAGCTCAGGAATTCTGGGAGTTGAAGTCCACAGGTCTTAAACTTGCCAAGCTTGAAGACCCTTGTGGTAGACCAAGATCCAAACCATGAAATTATATATAAACGCTTTTAAAAGCCTTGGGTTAGGAATCAAGAGCTTTAAAAGCATGCGATGCATGGACTAAATTCTGCATATCTGAAGATGAAAGGCCCGTTGGATTAATCCCTTGAAAATCAGCTTTATCTGCTGGTGATGGGCTGATCAATATACCCAGTGACAGATTATACTAAAAGATGCTCCATCCATGAGTCTCTCGGCTCTGGACCTCTCCTTGGATACATTTGCCCGAGAGATGGGTGATGGGTATTGTCATATATGACACTGTATAATTTAAATTAATCCAAAGATTTGTCATGTTTTTTTCCAATTTTTAAGCTTCAAGGACACATTTCTACAGTAGTATTGCAGTTCATTTGCTTGAAAACACTCTTGTTATTGAGATATGAGTCGTTTGTACAACCTTGGAAAAAGGGATAATATAAACCCCTCCTGAATAATAAAAGGACAAACAAGGTAAGCCTGCCAGGAATTCACATTATCTCTGGGTTTTTTAATACACACACACATACACACAGAAACAAAATACCATTGCTGTTCTAGTTTTCATTTGTCTTTTCTTCAATTTTTGCCTGGTCCAATAAATATAATTGCCCAGTTACAGACCTTACATAATTGGCAAGCTGATTTTACTATACTTGCCTGCCCTGTTGAGATAGCTCATATTAATGCTTTAATTGCACACATCTGATAGGCCAGTCCACATCCAAAACTTTTAATATTGAGAAATTCTGGGGGAATAACATAGGATTACAAAATTGTTTTAACCATTTTTTCTGCCTATTGAGATGCACTCATTTACACATTTATCCAAATTCTTGTGCCAATCCCAAATAGCAAAAGGCACCCAGGGCAGGTTACACCAGCCCCTCTTGCAAAGCTGGATATTATCTTCTTTGACAAGCAAAAACCCACCTTTGTGTTTATTCCAAGCCTCGCCCATCTAAAATGGCAGCTACAGTGGATTATGCATCTGTAGTTTGCTATTACAGGGCCTCCAGTTAAAAAAGGAGTTACAATCATATTTTTCTTCTCTTGCACTGCTGAGGGAAATCAACTTTCACATTAACCACAAAGGAGACAAGGGAACCGAGACTACTTACTGGTAAGCATAGTGCATGAAGAAAAGCAGTCATTCTCGGGAAAAAAAAGTTAATGTTGGATTTTATCCTGAACTGTTTATTCAATCTATTATCAGATGGTGATGTAATTTTTCCAAGGGTATCAGTTTACGGCTCTGAAGCTTCAGGAAACTACCTAGCCTCAAAATCTGCAAGAGGATGAAGTAATAACAGAATGTTGCTTATAAAATATTTGCAACTCGGGATTGAGCAGTGGGGTCCTTGGTGCTATCAGCTTGGATGCTTTTGCTACCCAGTATCACTAGTGTTGGATCTGCAAGAAAGCAAACAAGATCAGAAAGCATCAAGGACGCCCAACGTGTGTTCTTAAAACAGGCAAATTATCTGGTGCACGTTCAGAATGAAGGCAGAGTTTATTCCATGGCAGAATCCCAGAGCTAAAGCAACTCTCTTTACTCGAAATATAATTTTCGGTCCTTGTGGCTACCGAAGAGCTTAGAAAAAAGAGGGCAGCCAAGTTAAGAGGTTCAGCACTTTCTTTCATTTCCCCATTTAGCTTTCATTACAAAGTGGGAATGAAAGCTGTCTTTTGGCCTTTTAGTAAATTTTGTGACTCAAAAAGAAGTGCTGCTAGTCCTGGTTTCTTGACATTGCAGACCCAATGTACCCTTTTCCTCTTCTGAATTGAATTGGCATCCTTCAGTCTATGGTATCTGTGCTATGGAACCGGTAACTGCCACTTCCCGTGTTGTTTCCATGCTGTGTGCAAAGCTGGAGTGTCCTCTCCAGAGCATGAGGCCCGGGTAATTTAATAAGGAGGATAAACTATTACCCAAGCAGCAGATCCCCCCCCCCTATTTTCTCTTTTAATATGTGCTTTAATGTGCCTCTCCCCAAAAGTTGGAAGCGAGCATTTTCGGATGCAGAGTTTCCTTTAAAAACTCATCAGTGACACCGAAACTGTGGTGAACTGAATTTATTTAGTGTGATAACACAGTTGCAGTCTGACAGTCAATATTCATATATCAAGAGTCACTTAGTTGGCTAACAGCTAGGAGACAGCAGACCCCGAGACACACACTCAAGTATTATACACAATCACAGAGAAGGCAGGGGAAAGCGAACAGTGTCGTTCACAAGGTTATTTTCCCCCAACCGCCATTCCGACCCACAAACACGTATGCTTTCCCCCCATATTTTTCTTTATATTTTCTTTTTTTTTTTTAAATCCCTAATCTCCAGAGAGAGTAGTTTTCCAGTGCATCTTCAAAGAACACCACGACAACAGTGGCCGGAGGAGAAAGGGAAGAGAGAGCAGCAGCCCCAGTTAACTGTGGAGAAAGGAACAGACACGTGACAAGGACACTGCCAGTTCCCACACAAGAGGGAGTATATTTTTCTCTAAATCTATATATAGTTATCTACACAGGTTGGGAACGGGCCTTTTGGAAAAGGGGAGGTGGGATGTTTAGCTTTCGAAACCCAGGGAGCCAAGCTCTGCAAGGCTGGCTGATTCTGAAAGAGAGAAAAGAGACACACACGGGCTACCTGGGTTCAGATAAAAGGCATGTGAGAAGATGCCAGAGAAGCTTTGTACGCATGGAAGAAGGGAATCGATTCTCTCGGCAGCCTGATATGGCGTGGCCAACATTTGGAAGAGGTCACGGTGCTGCTTCTTAAGAACTGGAAATAATTCAAAGCACTCCCTTCTTCAAAGATTTCAAGGCTGCTGAGCAGAAACCTTCAAAGGCAGCAGGACAAAAAAAAGCAGGAATCTAGAAGCCTTGGTGCCAGAGCTGAGGGGCTGGGCCTGACAAGCACCAATTTCTAAATGCAAGTAGACCTAGGTCTGATTTTTTTCCCCCAATTCCAGAAACAAAGAGGATGGAGCGTTGATGGAGATCCTCAGTCATCCAGGTCACAGGATTGTCTCAAAGGGGACTATGTTTTTTGTCTTGGAAGGAGAAGACGTTTCACTTCTCATCCAGGAAGCGTCCTCAGTTCTGAGTCAGAGCTGAGGAAGCTTCTCGGATGACAAGCAAAATGTCTTTTTCCCTCAAGGGGGAAAAAAGATAGTCCAGTTGCCTCCTTTGTGACAAGAGGACAGAGTGCTGGGAGAAGGTGATGTGCAGACGTCCAACACATATATTCTGCATGACTGTTCTCCTCTTTATGCATGAGGCTCCTAAATTGGGGAATATCAGCAAAACACCAAAGGGCTAAAGAAAAGCTACCAACTTCCTCTGCAGCATTGACAAACTGAAACCTTATTGGCTCATCTCTATGGAAAACTTGGTTTCTGAAGCAAGATACTGAGTTTGAACCTCCTTCAAGTATTTTATGACGTATCTTGCAGATACTGTGGCTGTATCAAGTACTGCTTGGGTAAAGATTAGCATCCTTTGATGGAAAGCGTTTCCCGTTTGGTGGTTTCCTGTGAACTTAAGGGAAAGACTCAAGTGGGCTGCCCAGGACTCTGACAGAAGACTTGGCAAATGGGTGAGGCCGGGGAGGAGGAGGCCATTTTAGACAAAGAAGAAGAAAAAAATCATCTGCAGCTCAGCAAATGAAAGAATCACATGCCAGACATTGAACCCGGAGGGCGTGTTTTGTGAGAGCAAGGTAGACCAAAGAAACCCTCAAGATGGGGAAAAGGAAATGCTTATGCTGGGTCAAGAGGCAGAACTCATTTTGGATGATGTTTCTGGTTCTAATCCCCAAATTCTTCCAGAAGAGGATTAAAAGTGACTTTGGTTCCAGGTGAGCTCAGCAGAAAAAGTGAGAAAAACCACAAAAGACTACATCTTGTGTTACTACCCTTCCACCACAAATCACATCAAAAGAAAATGGTTAACATCACCTTATCATCCCCAACCTCGATGAGTTTTATACTTTGCATCACCTTATCACCCAGTCAAAAAATTTATAAGATATTTTTGTAAACTATACTCAAAAGAAAGCACAACACAACAGGATCAGCATTGTTTCAATGGGTCATAATCTTCCATAATCCTGTTTCATAATCCTTTGCTTCAAATGACAAACCCCAGCATTTTTCAGCCTATACTCGTGTTTCTCAAGCTCAGAGAATTTAAGATGCGTGGACTTCAGTTCCTATAATTCTCCAGCCAGCATAGCTGGCTGGGAAATTCTGGGAGTTGAAGTCCACATATCTTAAACTTCTCAAGGTTAAGAAATATTGGCCTATACTGCCAGTAGTCAGATGGGTTAGAAATTCAAGAGCTGTAATTCAGGAAGTCTGATCTACAGGAGGACAATCACACAGAGACAAACAAAACATGTTATTCAAATATCATCAGAAAATATTATCCAGTTCATGCCATCTTCTACCTGTCTTCCTGTGTTAGTTTGCATGCTAGTGCAACTTGCATTCAGTCAAAGAGCAGATACCTGAAAATAAATTCTGTGCTAAATCAGTAGCTCAAGAAATCTATGCAAACCTCTATTTTTTTTTAAAATACGTACAATATTCTTTGTAGAACCAGCAGACATCTGACAAGGATGAGCATTTCTTCCACTGTACATGAAATAAAAATGAACAACTCCATGTTTAACTTGTACCTATGTTTTGAAGGCCAGAATAAAGGACCTTCCAATAGTGAGACAAAAGACTGAAAGACTCTACAGCAATCTATGGGATCTGTTGCCAACCTAACACTTTCCAAGTTTGCAGATTCTGGGCCTTAGTGACTAGGAATATAGAAAGAGTACTTTGGCGCATCTATAGGTTGGAGAAGACTGATGTAGAGACATAATTCAAAATGACAAACCAAGCAAAAACTGGAGGCAGTTGTAAAGCACTTTGCATAATTCAAATGAGTCATGAGTGATGAATTATTTAAAAATAGCAGCTCCTGGCATTGGTCTCAGCCTAGAGAAGTCTCTGTTTAATCCAGCTACCCTCTACTTCAGAACTCATGAAGAACAAGATTTTTTTTTTTTTTTTAGAGTTATCAAGAGGAGAGAACAGGGTGGAATAAACTGCTGGAGAATATGTGTCCTCCATTTTGGAAACTCCCAACTCAGCACTATGCAGGAACCAGGTTTCCCACATAAAGACTCAGAACTCTTCCCCAATCGGTCCATTTCTGCCTACCATCTCTGTATACATATCCAGCAATAGACGATGCCAGGGTGGGGTGGGGGGAGAGAGGAAAAATAAATCAGTCCACCTGGGATAAAAGATACTGAAGATAATCTAGAAAGAGAGAGAAGAACGTATATCAATCCTCTCTGAGGTGTTCCTTTCTGCCTTAGCACCATCCGTGAGGAAAGAAAAACAGGACTTGTTTCTTCTTGCTACCAATGAAGACTTACCCAAATGTGCAAATGAATAAAAAGCAGCGGTAGAAAGGCTTTTGTTTTTCTTTTTAAAAAAGGAGGGAGGTGGAGAAAGGACGAATGCATTAGTTCCTTTATGGTAAGGTTATCAATATTGTTTTTTTTTTTTTTAAAGATGGACAAAGTTCCTCCCTTGCACATTCATAGGACAACCCGGTAAGGAAACCTAGCAAAAAAAAAAAAAAGAGTGCCACAGCAGCACCAAAGTGCAACAACCAACGAAGGGCAAGAGGCATTGGAGGGTTCACACCATGCAGTAAACGGGAGCAACTGGGGCTGCCCACACGACGCGGGAGTAGGGGGTGAGGGGAGGAGGCGGGATGACTCCAACCTCCTATTAGTGGCCTTCTCGGGCCCTTGGAAAAGTCGTGTTTTGGTAGTCAGTAAGAAGTGGAGCTCTTCAGTGAGAGACTGAACTGGCTAACTGGGAAGGGGGGCTGCCACACTGGAGACCATTTAACAAGAACAGCCATTCTCCGTCACAGGCTGCTCAGGAGGTTTCTCTAATTTGATGTCAATCACTGTGGAGGAGAGGTTAAGGGAAACATGTCTCTATGGTGGGAGAACAAGCTGAACACACACACACACACATACACCAAATAGATCTCTTTGATCCAATGAAGAACATCAAATGAGATTGAGCCATGGTGGTGCAGTGGTTAGAGTGCAGTACTACCGGCTACTTCTGCTGACTGCCATCTGACTGCAATTTGGCAGATCGAATCCCACCAGGCTCAAGGTTGACTCAGCCTCTCATCCTTCCAAGTGGGTAAAATGAGGACCCAGATTGTTGGGGGCAATAGGCTGACTCTGTAAACCGCTTAGAGGGCTATGAAGCACTGTAAAGTGGTACATAAATCTAAGTATTAGCGCTAAGATGAACTGGTTGCTAAGAGCCCAAAATATTAAAAGGTCATGATGTGTGTGTGTGGGGGGGGGCACCATAATGTCGAGACTGGGTTTTAAGTATTTTGTTTTTTTTTTAAGCACTGGATTTTAAACTCTTTATTAGCCTCGATGGTGCAGTGGTTGGCAGAGTACAGAACTGCAGGCTACTTCTGCTGACTGCTAACTGCCTACAATTTGGCAGATCGAATCTCACCAGGCTCAAGGTTGACTCAGCCTTCTGTCCTTCCAAGATTGGTAAAATGAGGACCCAAAATTGATGGGGGCAATAGGCTGACTCTGTAAAACTGCTTCGAGAGGGATATAAAAAAGTGTGAAGCGGTATGTAAGCCTAAGTGCTATTGCTAAGTGTTATTGAGGGAACCAGTCCTTGTCTTTCCCACTGGCATTTACCTAAATGAAAATGAAAACTGGCCACCTTGATACGATGATCTTTTGGGAATACTAACTTCTGAAGGGTCCTTGGTGCTGAGCATTTGTTTTCTTGCAGATGTTTCATTACCCAACTAGGTAACATCATCGGTACCAGAAGAGAGGGGGTTTGCTGAGAGGAGGACTGTGGGGTCCTTGGTGCTCTTTGAGCTCGGTTGTTTTCTTGTAGATGTTTCATTATCAAAACCAGGTATCATGATAGCACTGAGGACGTTACCTAGTTTGTCTGCACATGAAATGTCTGCACTAAAACAACCAAGCACAGACGCTTCATTTCGATCCTGAGCTACAAATATCCTCCTTTATTGAATTATACAACCTACTTTTTACCATTCCAGTTAAACACACTGTGTGGCTATTGGCTCAAGCTTGGCATAAGGCGGGTTTTCACGTTATTAGGAAGAATGTTCTTCTGCAAGAAAACAACCAACCAGAGAGAGCAGAAAGAGCTTCTAAAGGAGGGGTCCATAAACTTTTTGATTCTACAGATTGACAGCAGGAGTAGTGGCTTCGGCGGTTTCAGCAGCGACAGTGTGGGAAATAGTTTTGCACGTGCAACCTAAATCCTGCGCATATGAAATTTCACACGCTTGCCTGTCGCTTTGGCGGCTTGGTTCCCAATGGGTTGTGGTACTGTAGTGGTCCGGGCATTGGAACCCCTGTTCTAAAGAGGTGACCTGCCCCAACTCTACTTCCAGAAGTAATAGGTTGGACCTTAACAACCTTTCAATGTCCTTTTGGATGCATGCAGAATTGACAGGTCTGAAGGTTAAGATGGCAAATTGCTTGACCTTTGCAATTTGCCTGTAAGATCACCGATGGAGGGGAAAAAGAACCAGCTAGATTCATGCTCAGACAAAGTTTGTAAATGCAGGACAAAGCTCAGCAGGGTAAGGATACTGTCATCTTTGCTTTTCTCGGGAGCGTTGTCCATCCCAGGTAACGCAGCAGCAACACGGCGGAAAAGCTGAAAGACAACATCCCAAACTTTGTGAACACAGTGCCTGTTAGTGGAATATGAAGTCTACTCCCATGAGAATAGACGTGAAAGAAGAACCAAAATCCAAGGAAATAAAAGCACTTCAGCAGTTGGCATGAAAGACCTTTAAACCAGGAGTGACATTGGAGCTGCTCTTTTTTAAAGGTACTAAACATGAAACATTAATATAAGCTGGAAAAGCTCATCTTGTAGAAGACTTCGGTGTTAAGCAAAGGAAGCCCACATTTGCTAAGGAGGGGCTCTCAAACAGGATGGAACGATTTCTGTTGAAACCTGCAGTTAGAATTACCTGCTTCACGTTGTAGCCCGTCTTCGCACTAGTTTCAATGAACATCACGCTTAGTTCTTTGGCTCTCTGTTCACCTTCTTCTGTAGTAATCTGCCTGCAGAATAAGAAACAAGACTTTTGAGGTCTTTGTGACCAGCCTGCTTACACTAAGTTTCCCAAGAAGGCTTTTAAAATTAGGTCAAAGGGGCATGTGATATTTGGCTGAAGGATGTGGGTAAATTAAATTCATCAGACCTATAGTAATGGAAACATATTTTTGTTCATTTCTATGTCCCACTAAATCAAAGCTCCAAGGGATGAATGCTAGCCAATGGCACTGGCTAAAGCTATTTTTGTTCCCTGGGACTGCAAAAAAAAACAAAACCCACCCAGAATGATTTAATAGCTTTTGCTGGGCTAGGTTCCATATTGCCTAAGAGGTTATCTTGCAGCTCTGTAGGAATTAACAAGCTGTCAGCAAGTTCACCTCTAACAAGTTGTACATATCCAATTCTATACTAAATCCAACTTTTATTGTTGGTTTATTCTATTAAGTTGTTATGCTCTTTGTAAGCCCTCTTCTGCAGAAATGTAAAGGAAAATTAACCAATGGATGGGGATTCTAAGAGCTGTGGTGGCACAATAGTTAAGAGTGCAGTACTGCAGGCTACTTCTGCTGATCACTGGCTGCCAGCAGTTTGGGTCTCACCAGGCTTAAGGTCGACTCAGCCTTCCATCCTTCCGAAGTTGGTAAAATGAGGACCCAGATTATTGGGGGCAATAGGCTGTCAACCGCTTAGATAGGATTGTAAAGCACTGTGAAAGGGTATATAAGTCTAAGTGCTACTGCTATTCTGTCTTACAACAGTTCAGACCCAATTACTTGATTTCCTATTGCATTCCTATACAATTTAACCCATGTTGTACAAGGTGTCTACCAAAGGCACATTCTTAATGGGTCTTGTCTGATTTCTTCTCCTCCTCCTCCTTCTTCCCCATCATCATCTTTTAACCACCCCATAATCCCTTGCGGGATGGAGTCTGGGCAACTGAATGGAGCTAGATAATTTTTACTGGCTGGATGCCCTTCCTATCACCAATGGGGAACAGATATATTCTCACTGTGTCCAGAGACAGAAATAGCTGCCTCTACCTAGGATCAAACTCATAGCCGCCTGATTGTGATGTGAGAGCTCCACCTCTAGGCCACCGTACCACTTGTCTGATTTCTTGACTATAAGAAATTCATTTAACTTGCTTTGTGGTAGTACCGATATTGTGAAATAATGTGCCATGAAAATGGAAGCCACCTCAGAAGTTCAAAACATTTCTCTAAGTCTTTTAATGCATCCATCAAATGGAACCTTTCTAGCAATAAGTCCTTTGACTGGCCTGTTTCCCAGTTGGCTGGTAGTTATTTAAAAACAATGGCAATAAAACCAAAAACTTTGCATTCTTTAAAGATAATCAGCAGAACAGTCAAAAAATAAATGTATTACTCTGGGAGAATTCCAGCCAACTCCACTATTCCAGGAGCTCAATTCTGGGGTACAAAAATAAGCTTATTGTTTAAGCGGCTTCCAGTGAATAAGAATTTGTGCAAGATCAACAGAGAGGTTACTCCGCTGAATACCAATTAATAAGAAACTAAACACACACACAAAATGACCTAGTGAGGGTTTTACTGTGCTGTGACCAGAAATTTCTTTCTGCATTCAAAAAACAGAGCTTGAGAACATAGTGGGACAGACCGATTACATCATCTCCAATATAAACTGTAACATAAGAAAGATGAAAAGATGCACAGCAAGGAACAATTGATCCTGCTTTTCCAAAAGATAGTATAGCTTAAGGGAAAGAAGCAAAGCCTTTTGTCTCACTGTATCCTCTCAGCAGCAGCTACATTCCATCAATGGTGTCTCTTCATCAGCCTCTTCTCGCTTTTCTTATGTGTCATGAATTTTGCATTACATGCTGGAAGGAATTTAAAACTGATCTATATAAGCCTCCATGGGAGTTTTATTGGTGGAAGAATAAGGCAAACACACTCAAGAGTTAGATGTGAAAAATAATAGGAATGATACTAGGGTCCTTGAATAATATTTTTGTGCTGGTAGAGTAAGCTGCAAGAATTGGATTTTTTAAAAATCTATCTCAGAGTTAAAAGAAATAAATCACTACAGCATCAACTCTGATATTGCCAGGTCTTTTGCAATATTTAATTTTGTTCTTTTGACGAAAAGGGAAATACTTTTTCTGCATGCCAAATAGTAGAGAATCTGTGGTCTTCTCGGCACTGCTGTGGTAGAACAGTGGCTAGAACGCAGTAGGACAGGGTAACTGCTCATTGCCAGGAGTTCGATTCTCACCATTTCATGGTTGACTCAGCCTTCCATCCTTCTGAGGTGGGTAAAATGAGGACCCAGATGGTGTGGAGCAAAATGCTGACTGTGTAAACTGCTTAGAGAGGGCTGTAAAGCACTATGAAGCGGTATATAAGTCTAAGTGCTATTGCAATATACTCCCAACAGACTCAAACTCATACCCAAGAGGAAAAATGGTGGGAATTCAGCAGCTTCTAGATGGATGCAACTTCTTTGGCTCTTCCAAGTATTAGCCAGACATTTTTCGAGCACATCTTCCCCCAAAAACATTCTCTTTTCAAACTCTACAATTACCTTTTATCTGCAAGGTCAGTTTTATTGCCCACCAGCATAATGATAACATCACTTCCTCTTTCTGTTCGCACATCGTCGATCCATTTGGAGGTTTGCTGGAAGGAATTCAGATCTGCAAGGGAAGGTAGCTCAATGCACTGCGGTCAAGTCAAAGAAAACTATAATACCTATAGAATATTAAGACCCACAGAAGCGGCTTCCTCCTATCTCACCAGCCCGTCTCACTCGATCAGGCAGGGAAGGTATGCTACAGACCCTGCCAGTCAAAGGTTTTCTAGAGCCTTCTCTGCCGCTGTCCCCACTTTATGCAACATCTTGTTCTCCAGGTGAGGAAAGCCCCCCCCCCCAATCTCTTGGATTTCCACACAGCGGTCAACCCTTCATTCTGCAGACTTGTGAGGGCACAGAAGACCTTGCAACAGTGGGGCTGGTGAGTCTCTTGAAAGCCCCGCCCCCGCACCTGTAATAATCCAATGTTAAATGGCCATTTTAAGATTTCCCCCTTTTGATGTTTGTCATTATTCTATAATTTTGAACAGTTTAACTCTAATTTTTAATTTCTAATATTAATTTTTATGCATTGTTTTACTTACTGGTTATATTATATTGTACATTGCCCAGAGTCCCTCTTTGAGGGTTAGAAATATGAAATATAAACAAACAAATAAACAAAGGCAGCTTCAGGATGATTCTTTGCCTGGGGCAAAAGGCACTAAGGCCTTCTGTTTATCAGCATGGCATCACCTGAACTGAGCCCCACTGAGCCTTCCTGGATGACTCAGGGCTTCTGGACTGAGATTTCTCCTGGCACAAAATGTTTTTGGTATTCCATGACACAAATTTCTCACTCACTTGTAATGTCATAGACTACCACTGCAATAGTTGAGTCACGTATGTAGCTGGGAATGAGGCTACGGAACCGTTCCTGGCCTGCTGTGTCCCAAAGCTGAAGTCGGACCTGCTGGTAGCAGCCCAGGAAAAAAACAGAAAGACACAAGGCAGTAGAAGAAAAAAGAAAGAAAATGTCCTTTAGAGAAAAGGCAGTGCATGAGAAGGAATTCTACAGAATTGCATACAAATATCTCATCAGAAAATGCAGTATGGGCATTAAAAGTACAGAAAATTTACACATCACAGGCTACTACTCTCGAATAAATTTATTCAAAAAACTCTCCATCAAGACAAATGAGAATGCCAGTGGTGTAGATTAAGATTGATTACAGAGTCATGGGCTACTTTATCTTGGCATACTATAAAACAAAGGGGGGGACGGGGACATGAAAAAAACTTTCCTTCAAAAAATCATTATTTCCTAGATAGAACATCTATTTCATTTGGGTTGAAAGTAACACTGTAGGACTGCATGTTCAATTCGCTATAAATCTGACAGGTTCATGGAAGTTAACCTTCCATTTTTGAGCATGCAGTAGAGAAAATGTTTCTTCCTGTAAAACACACAATATCGCATACTTCTGTGATAATAAGAGAACCAGACAAAGAAAATCCCTGCTCAGCCTTAAAGACTTCTGAGTGAAAAAAAGTATGATATAGCCTTACTCATTCCAAGCTTGTTGGAGGGTGCACATTCAATAAATAATTTAAAACCTCAGCTGAAGCACCAAGAGCCAGGAGACCCAGAAGTTAGAATGCCTGTGTGATGTGTGTAATTTGACTTAGTACAAACAAATTCATTTTAACTTAAGAGAAACCATGAATGAAATTGTATTTTCTATTTCAGTTTTAACTATGTTGTTGGCCTGATATACTTGACAATGAGTAGAGAACAAACAAAAACTCTTAGCTGAACCAGCAAATGAAGATCAACCCAGTTATTACTCAAGCGGATAGTTTCATTTGAGAGCCAAGTACTATCACTGGCTGAAAATATTACTGCTGTTTCCAAAACACAACCAATATGATTCATGAAGCATGGGAAAGAATATTATGGGATTATATGGGACCACTAGGTAAACATTTACGGGGGTCCTCGTTTAACAACCACTCATTTAGTGACTAAACTTCTTACAGCACTGAACAATATTACATCAACCACAGTGTGTCCCTTATGTCATGTGATCACAATCCGGGTGTTCAGCATCAGCCTCCCAATTACAACACTGCAGTGCCCCACGGCCACCAATAAGGACTGAACTATAAATGAAGGGGAGAAAAAATATGCCTGCCAGATGGTCACCTGCTCTACTCAGAATAACAAGAGTTGGAAGGGACCTTGGAGGTCTTCTAGTCCAACACCCTGCTCAAGCAGGAGACCCTATACCATTTCAGTCAGGTGGCTGTTCACTTTCTTTTTAAAAGCCTCTTCTTAAACCAGAACACATTCATCAAGGCAAACCCCAAATCAAGAATGGCTGACATAATAATTTATCTTTTTAATGTGGTACACAAATGAATGACTGGTACACAAATGAATGACTTTAAAAAGAGGACCAAACTTCAGTACCTGCTTTTTGTTAAGTTTGTCTATTGCCCAAACCACAAAACAGACTCCCATCTAATTGTATAATTACTAAATATTATAATGGAAATTGGAGAAATGTAGAAAAACAAAGGGAATTATTTAGTAGTGGAAGCAACTCAGCACAGAAGCTGCAGTGAGAATTAAGAGATGAAATATTTGCTTGCACAACAACCTAAGATAAGAATAATGACACTTATTTGTTACCATAATCTTTTGTTTCTGGTATAAATAGAAGGTTAATGGATCTGTTCTGGAGAAAAGGAAAATTAGCTGCAATACACTAACTTATCAGTCAGGGAACTGGGATCCTATTATGTGGGATCACTGCAAAAAACTGCACTGTGGGATATCTCTTGTGGGAGATCTTATGTCAATATGATCAATATTCAAGAGAAAGGTATATCCCACCAAGTCTTCCAGTAACATCCATTTTCCAGGGAGCCGTAAATATAAAACAGGAATATTTTCAACACACATGCTTCTTTGCCAACATTTTCTCCATTTCTACACTTTCTAAGAAAAAAATATATGTCTCCTTAAGCATGGTCTACAATGATAGCCAACAGATTTTTTTTGAATATTTATGAACAATAAAAATTAAAAAGCACTATACATGGTGAGTCTTGTCAAGACTGCTCTGACTTGATAATTATGGGAGAAGAAAAAAGGATTGCCTCTGAAGACATTCCAGAGACAGTAGCCATCTTCTTCCTCAAATAAGAATCAATCTGTACGAACCATGATTTGCATCATTTTTTTTACACTTTCAAGGTGAGCCTATTAATTACATAAGAGTTTTGGAGGGGGTGCAGCAGCTTCAAAGTAGTGTTTTCTGGCAAGATTTTTGAAGTGATTTTCCATTGTCATTCTAGGCTGAAAGAGAGTGACTAGACGAAGTCACTCAACTGGCCTGGTGATTCAGGAGTTAAAATTCACTGTCTTCCCATTTTGGGCTCTGTGCGTTAACTATATTAGGTGGACTCTTGCCTGTCTAATAGTTTAAAAGTATAACTTTAAATTGAATTTAATAGGATTATGGGAGCCCCTGTGACAGAGTTGTTAGAATGCGGGATATTGAAGGTTAACTCTGCCCACAGCCTTTGACTGGCTCAAGGTTGACTTAGCCCTCCATCCTTCCGAGGTTGTAACATAAGGACCCAGATTGTTGGGGGCAAGAGGCTGACTCTATAAACTGCTCAGAGAAGGCTGTGAAGCACTGTGAAGTGCTATACAAATCGAGGTGCTATTGCTATTATTAGTAAAAGTGTATGTAGAAACAACTGTTTTGTCAATCTGTGCCTTCCATGGGTGTAGGGTGTGTCACTGGTTGGGGTTCCCACGTTATATGTCTAACATTCTTGTTGGACTTTATGCTCTATGTTGATTTTTAACCATGTTATTGTAATTTGGTAGCGGTGAATCAATATGAAATGCTTGCACCTATTGCTGTTCATCTTTTAACTGCTTTCTTCAAATTGTTAAAGGGGACTAACTGCTTTAAATTAGTAGAAGTATCAAAATATTCCAGATTCTAGATCACTTAGAATGACTTCTGGAATATGCAGAAGGATCTGAAGTAGCCTGAGCTCATAACTTTCAGTTAACAAATGTTCTTCTGCCCTACAACAAACTTACTAGTTTTCTTTCTGAAATTCTCAAGTTAGCATGAACTGCTCTAAAAACAGTTTTTAATGAAGGGTGAATCAAAATATATGAGCAAATAAAGGGAAGTATAGGAAAAAAATATTAAGATGTGTACAGAATTGTCAGCAGCAGAGGAAAAAGAGAAAACAATTCAGCTTTAAAATAAAGCCAATCAAAAGTCAAAACTATTTCCACCCAATCCTTGGGAGAATAGGTATTTTCTTCTGAACAGGTAGTCCTTAACTGACAATGTTTTATGACCATTAAAAGTTACAATGGCAGTGAAAAAAAGTGAATTATGACCATTTTTCACACATTGTAGCATCCCTGTGGTCATGTGACCAAAAATTGGATGTGTGGCAACCGATTCATAGTTATGACGGTTGCAGTGTCCCAGGGCCATGGGACTTATTACTTCTTGAGACCTTCTGCCAAGCAAAGTCAATGGGGAAACCTGTTTCACTTAACTGTCTTACTAACTTTTACAACTGTAGTGATTCAAGAAAGGTGGTAAAATGGGGTGAAACTCGCTTAAAACTGTCTCACTGAGCTAGAAAAAAATTGGGATCAATTGTGGCCATAAGTCAAGGACTACCTGGTAATTTGTGGAGTTATAAAACATTATGAGTTATACAGGGGCATATTCAAAAGCAGGAGAGGAACTCAATGAGAAGAATTAGCCTTCATCTTAGCTCTTCCTTAGGGAACAGACTTCATGTGCTCTGATCAAAGCTGGTGTCAACTTGTAAAGCATTCCTATGCCTGTTTCCAAGTTGCCATGAGAAAGATAAAATCAGAAGCACATTCCAAGCTTATCTCACAAAGATTGTAACTTAGGAAACCGGGTATTCTGCCCATGAAAATCCTTTATTAGAGAATGTAAGTGATGACACCCAGCCCATGAACATGTTTAGTTGGAGAAGCTGAATTATGATACACTCAGGGGGGTGGGGGAAGGCAAGGTCATAGGTGATTGTAAGTTACGTTTCTCAGAGTCAGTCATGCCGGCATGTTGCTCCTAATAAACCTTTTGAAGTTTTTTGAAGCTTATGCTTCATTTAGAATTATCGCCTGGAATCCTGACAGCTGGTATATACCATAGAATTCCAATAAGATATCTCCTTCGGGAGGGATACAAAATCAATATGTCCAGAAGAGAAATGCTTATCTCATTATCCCTTCCAAACTAATAAATAAATAAAATAAAAGCCAGACCTGCCCAATTTATTCATGGCCACAGACTCTATTCAACTGCCTATCCTGGTTGCTTATAATGGAACACTGCCTCTCTTTGGAGGGGTGAACGGAGTCCTGCCTGCTTCCTGAGAACAAGAACTCAGTTCTCCCCTCGATCAGAGCAAGGGGCCTGCTGCACTTAAACCTCAATACCTACTTGTCAGGTCAAAGACAATGACAGCCTCAGCAGAGTCCCGGAGATAGCTGGGAATGAGGCTGCGGAATCTCCCCTGGCCCACAGCAGCAGCCTGATCTGGGAAAAGAGAAAATGTGGGGGGGAAAGGGTGGAGAGGAGGAAAGAGAAGAGCAGGAATATGGACAAAAAATAATAATAAAGCAAAACGCATGTGAAATTAAAAAAATGACACACTCGAAAAAACAATGCAAATAAATAAGAGGGAAGTTAAAATGAAACTAAAATGCAGCGTAAAACTAAAAATGAGAACTCATGTTTTTTTTTTCTAAATAAGCAAATAAAAAAAGCTTTTGTCATCTATTTCTCCAGATGGAGCTCTTTATGAAAGACCTGGTAGCCTTTATTTTCCCACCCCATAATAATTCCATTCACCATTTGGCTTGAACCTTCTACTATTATCTTTCCTTATACTTTATTCCAGGTTCAGGAACTGCAAGTTCATCAAGGCTATAATGAAATTGCTTCTGCTGCGCAACTTCTGTCCTGGTTCTACTGTGCTAAGCAAGTCAATAATGAGGACTCAACTCATCACCCACAGACAAGAGACACTCCATGAGAAAAGCAGCTATTCATCCTACAGTCAGTCAGGAAGTGGCTCAAGATACTTCAACATATCTGCAATCACTGAGTTGGTGGATGGAGGCTACTGTTGATCATTCAAAATATCAATTGTAAAAAAAATCTATTGGTCAGGACAACAACTTAAGATAAGAATGATCTTGCCCTGTAAAGTTGAATTCCTCCATATATGATTGTGTAAAATCTCTGTTCTGGCTAAGATGAAAACTCATCCCAAAACACAATGTATCCTTTAAAATTAAAACAATAACCAAAGTAATATTCAAGGTATGGCTTCTTCAGACCAAGTAACAGGTAACCTGAGTAAAACGAGGGCAATCTGACCTCGTAGAAAAGTATCTGGACAAAGAGATCCAGGTTCATACCCTTGTCAGACATCCTATTTGCTGGATTCTCAGTCTAGGCTTCATCCATAGGGATAGTTGGTGTTCAGAAGTTTTTTTGCATTATTGTTAAGAACAGGTTGGTAGACTGGTCTCCCTCAAGCTGTCAAAATCAGCACATAGGACTGTCCACCAGACAGAATAAAAGACAGTGCCATGAGGCTGGAGAGCAAAATGACCCCTATTGTAGCTAGTCTGATTTGCAAGCTTAATAGAATCTGATCTAAAGCATGGATATCTTACACATGTGCCTTCTATCCACCTTAAAAAGAGTATCTTACTAACCCCTTAAAGGAGGTTCAGAACATCAGGTCTGCAATCTAGATCAATAATAAAGCAATTAAATTGCCACACCCAGCTGCCAGTATCCAATCACAGATTGTAAAATAGGCGTGTCAATGAAATATATTCAACCTGCCAATTCCTTCTTCCTATATTCTGGGGAAAAGGTTATTTTGAAACTATGTTTATTTTGTGGAAACCTTCATAAAATGATTACTGAACTGAAGGTGGTCATGGTTTCCAGAGGATTCAACCATTTACAAAACAAATTATTTACCTCCTATGCTGTGCTTAGTAGGTCTTTCTTGGGGCAAGTTGAAAAATATCCAGGCCAAAGTTGGAAATCTAAGGGTAAATGTATTTATGGAATAAATATCAATCTTCCATTTTTGAAAACTTCCAATGCTTTTAATGTAAAAGGCAATCAGGGAAGAAAACATAGCAGAGTTCAAGAATATCTACGGGCACACTGGTACCCCTAGATTTCCTCCTGGAGATTCAAGCCACAGATTATGTTGATGGGGAAAAGTACCACGGAATTGTGGAGAGAATCAGTAAAACTTAGAAGACAGATAAATCCACTTACCGTGCGGTCTTCTAAATACATAGTCTTTGAAAGGAAATCAATTCCAATGGTGGCCTGGAAAAATAAGAAAAGATTCACTTTTGAACCATAAAAAAACAATCTTTATTTAAAAAAGAGCACGCCAAGGAACATTAGGTTAGAAATCTGAATACAAAATAATAGTATATGTAGTATTATTTTAAATCCAACTCACAGTTCACAAACTGTAACAGAATATTAAATATCTTTCCCTGATATTTAATAGATAAGTTTCAGCAATTTTTGGAACTACACTGAGATTTTAAACTAAAAGTGTTATGGATTTGTGTGAGATTAAATTCTTATTAATTGCATTAATTTCTGTTCTTATGCAGAGACTGAAAAATCTCTCCTGAAAAAGCAACCACAAACTACTTCTATGCTGTCCCGAAGGAAGCACAGCAAATACACTTTGGTGCTTGGTAGACTCTCATAAAAGTACATACCTTGAAGAGTTTAAGAAACTGTACATGTGCTATTTACATAAGACAGGATGCTCAAATAAATTCAGCTATGTTCTGACTTCGAACTTGGGGTCCTTTTAGTGTTCAGCGACCATTCCATGTTATGATGGAGCTGAACAAGGAGACTTCTGTCTTAGAAGTTGCAGCTGATGCAGCATTCACTTGATCACACGGTCACAATTTGGACATTTGGAAACCATCTCGCAATTATGGCTATCGCAGTATCGCTAGCTTCTAACAACAACAGTCAAATGGAGAAACTGGCAGGAGGTTGCAAATGATGATCATACGGCATGGCAGTTAATGATGTACAGAAGTTGCCTAATGGCAACTGGAACTTCCATTGTAAGTCGGCACAGTCATGTGACATCATAAGCTATGACTGTGCGGCTTAACAACAGACTTCCTGATCCCAATTATCTTACTTAAGTGAGGGTTAGCTGTAGCTAGTGGCATAAAAGTTGTGTTTTGCAAGATACATGAAGCTCGAAAGCGGTTTTTCAGACAATATAGATGATCAGATACCACCTTTGCACGTCAGGCAGCAAGAACAGGAAAACTTCAGTTTAATCAAATCTTTGCTGAGTTCCATGTGACTATCCTCTTTGATGTGTTTCATCTATAATTTTAATCTGAACAGAATGTGACTTTTACAGCTTTTGTATGATTTTAATGATCGGAAATCAGTTATGCTTCAGTATGCATAACTATGTATTTAGTAGGCTTTTTCTCAAATGGAAAAATATGAGTGCAGTGAACTCTTATCTTTCTACATGTATAGTCTCTGATGATTAAAGCAATCTGATAATTAATCTGAAATTGTACAAGGGATCATCTTTCTGACACTTACCTGATAAGTGTTGTCAAAACTGTCATACATAAATCTAGTGATTAAGGAGGTCTTTCCAACTACAAAAGAAAGAAGCACAACTATTTATGCATCAGTTTAATTTAATATGTATAAGTTTAACTGAGTTTATAAAAATAAAAGTGGAATACAAATAAAACAAAATACATAAAACAGTAGGTATGTTGTTAAATAAACAAATAATGCCAAGCAATCAGGAAACTTTGATTTGCTCATCACACACTGTAATTCTATTCTTTAAAAGTAAGATATGTTAGTAAACCTGCATGGACTTTTGGATCTGCTATTATTTTCAGTGGTTGTTGCAGAGGTTATTTTATATTTTCTGACAAAACTATAAGTGTTTGCATTTGGACTGAGTTATGTTTGATAAGATGTAAAAAGGTAAACAAGGACCTCTGTTAAAATGTAAATTAACTTTAAGTTTAAATTGCCATTGCTAGAGCTTAACTGAAGATCCTCCAAACCAATGGTGTGACATAATTTAGTGGTACCATACTAAAAAGTTATTAGGCTATCTAAAATATTTGTAGAACCTGGAAGCTTTGCTACACACATTTGTAAATAAAAAGTTAATCTAAAAATAAATCTTTTTATTGTTCTATAGTGAATAAAATTATTGAATCTACCAACATAAGCCAAAAATTATGATCTCTCAGTTTGCTCCCCTTTTAAAATGGACATGAAAATCATGTACAAATGAAGGCATTACTTATAGTTAGGATATTGTATAAATGCTATGTATAGCTATTGTTAGCTATTGTTTATTGTTAAAATACATATCTAGATGTGGGTCTCTGGGAAATTAAAGATTCCTTTATGTGATCAGTTGTGGACAGGAAGGGTTTCATAAGCATCAATGGGTTCATGTGCCAAAATTATGCCATCTGCACCGACTTATCTGCAATATTAATTTCACACACCTTTATACAAATTAGCAGTCTGACATAAATCAGAATAGTGCAATTTTCAAATTAGCCCGAGGAAGCAAAATATTTAAAAAGGACCTGGCTATGAATTAATGAATCCTACTGCGCATATGGAAACAAAGATGGTTAGTAGAATGGAAAATAATCTTATGGAGAGGGGAAAAATATGCAATGTTATAACAAATATAACAAAATCAATAATATATACATCTATATTTCCCAGCTGTTAGGTATTGGAACTTTCTCCATATTCCATAGAATTAAGAGAAAGGATCTCTTAATCATGATTAGAAAAAACCCTGGGATTTGATAAATGAAAGAAGTTTACTATTTACTATATCTGGAAATGGAGACCTTTCAAACCATAACACTTCATTATATTCCTTCAACTATAGTTTAAAAAAAATATTTATATAGGGCCCTATTCTTTTGTCATGATCTCTACTTTAAAATTCTCAGATCTCTAAGCCTACTTGGTAGACCAACTTTCTTTTTAAATCAGACTTTTGAGCTTTCCTAGCTATTCAGAATGTCCCAAGTTATTTTTTTCCTACTGCCAAGAGCTTTCTTGATTTGCAACAGGCATACATGAAATCAAATCCTATTTCATATAAAGCAGAGAGATCTCTTTAGAAAAGAAGAATAAGTCATATATTGCTAAGATATAAAGGAGGGTACAAGGAAAGAAAGCACAAGGCACTGGAGGCAGAACACCATGAAATAGTGCTATTAATGCTTCATAACTTGTATATCCATTCATTGCCTTTGCTTACCCAAGTTGCAACATGTAACATGATGTAATTATAATTAAGAATGATACACTGCAGTTGTAATTATGATGTAATTGGTAAGGAATATTAAATTCTCAGATGTTTTAGTCTATTTTTTACCAGTACCCTGGCAAGTAAAAACCATTGCCAAACCTGGCTTTTTAATGTAGTGTTCCTTTAAAAAAAAATCATGTTGAAAACATTTTTACATTGCCCCAAGTCCTCAGTAAGGCCTTAGACATTTAAATTAAAAATGAGAAATGGTGATCTCTCATCCCTGCCTGCCCTTAACATGGCCTCGGTGGGCACCCTGCAGCCCCAAACACCAGTCAGTCTATCAATGAAGATAAACCTCTCAAAATAAGTCAACAGTCAAGTTCATGGGAATCTTAACCACAGCAACACTACTTATTTAAGAGCCAGTCTGATATAAGGGTGAAGGGGCTCCCCCTCTTCTTTGGACATGAAAGCCAACTGGGTGACTTTGGGCCAATCACCAGATGATGTTGAGTTTTGATCCCGCCTTAAGCTTGTCTAGGTGGACTATGAATCACTCTTTCAGGCCAATCCACCTGACAGGGTTGTTGTGATGAGGAAAATAAGAGGCAGAAGTATTAGACCTTTTTTTTTTTTTTTGCTGCNAATGCTTCCTTCCTAAGACTGTGTCAATAAAGACAAATCTTTGAAGCACAGGGTTGAACTGTGGGGTCCTTGATGCTCTCTGAGCTTGGTTGTTTTCCTGAAGACATTTCATTACCCAAACTAGGTAACATCATCAGTACTAGAAGGAGTGGGAGAGAAAGAGGAGGAGAAGGGGACAAAGAGGGTGACAAAGACTACTGTGAGGTCCTTGATGCTCCCTTTGATTTTCTTGCAGATGCTTCATTACCCAAACCAGGTAACACATCAGTGCTAGGGGAATGTGATTGGCCCAAGATCACCCAGCTGGCTTCATACCTAAGGCAGGATTAGAACTTGGAAGAGGAGGAAACTGCATAGCTCCTTGTCTGAAATGGTATATAAGCTTTCCTGCTTGGGCAGGGGGCTGGACAAGAAGACCTCCAAGGCCCCTTTTCCAAGCTATATTATTCCCAGTTTCCAACCAGGTGCTTTCAATCCCTACAACCAAACTGGCGCTCCTTCCTCCCTATAGTATATAGTCAATGCCAGGCACACCAAATACCAATGATAAAACAGTTTTTTTAAAAACAGAAGCATAAAACGACAGGATGATCATGGAAATAATCTGAAAACGAAGCAAAGACACCGTATGGCCATGGATGGGTGGGTGGAACCGGCAAGAGGATGCCATTTGTCAGAGATGGTGTAGGGTTTCCCTGCTTGGCTGGAGGTTGGACTAGATGACCTCCAAGGTCCCTTCCAACTCTTCTTAATCTACAAGATTAATCGCAGCCATTCCAGCAACTCCTCCCCTACCCTTTTATTTTATTTGTTTGTCAAAAGCTTACAATATAACATAAGCAAGAATAAAACAAGTTTAAACACAAGAAATAGGAACTGGGGACAAAATCCTAAGCCGTTTATGTCTCTATTTGTAGGATTCGTACGCTCCCCCCCACTCTCTCTTACAACAACCCCTTAAAATGAAAATTAAAAAAGAGACATTTAAAAAATAAAATAAAAGCTAAAAAAAAATCCCCGCAAGGACCAGACGCGGCTCAAGCCCCCCCACAACCATCCTAGCCCGACGCTTCGCCGCCTCTTTCCTCCTCCCTGCTGCATTTCGTCGCCTATTTTCGCTCCCCCCACGTACCCCTCCCCCACCCCGTCAGGTAGGTTTTGGNCCCCCACCACGCGCGGGGGCCCCTCACCGCTTTGCTCGCCGAGGAAAACCAGCTTGAACTTTCGCAGCGGGTTGCCGAATTCTCCGCCGGCTCCTCCGGGCGCCGACATGGCTTGGGGAGCGGGGACGGCGGCGGAGCAAAGCCGGGCCGAGAAGACAGAGAGAGAGAGAGAGAGAATCGCCTCAGCTGGTGCGCTTCCACCGCCTGGCAGCTGCCTGCGTCGCTTCCGGCCTCGCGCGCCCGCGTGCGTCACTTCCGCCTGTTGGCTCCTCCCTCCCGAGGAAAGGAGATGAGCTCATCCCGCCCGACCGGGGCGTGGCGGAAGGGAGTGCCATGACGTCACGGGGAGGGGGAAGGCGCTGGATGTAGACGTACGAATTGGTAGAGATGACCACCCCTCACTTCTCCTGATGTCGATGGGTGTTTTGCAGGCGGTTCTTGGAGGCGGCCACCGAGACTGTGATAGGACCAGGGAAGTCCTCTCGTTCAGTTTGATGGCAAGAAGGCAAATGAGACCTTTGAGTTCATTCAGAACCGTCCAAAGTCGTTAAGAACCCAGCGAAATAAAAAAAAAATACTTTATTAGTATTACGATCGATGTGATCATTATGAATATTTCTAAAATGGCCACACTTCTAACAAAAAAAAAATAGGATTGCTATTATCTAGTGTTAGTATCACTCTAATTTTTATGTCTCTGGTACCGGCCACTTGAGTGACATTCAAACGCTAGTTGAAGTGCCACAGAAAGCACTACTTCCGGTTTCCGGTTGAGACGAAAGTACCGCAGAAATAGAGGGACAGAGCGCCCCCTAGTGAATGCATCTTGAATCCCATGGGCGGACCGACAGATAGAAATGCAGCTTATCAAAATCACATTATTGTGAATGAATGAAAACTGCTCTTTTATTCTATTCCCTCTTCTTTTCCTGTGGGGATTCTCTCGCAGGACTCGGTGGAAAAAATCGAATTTCGAATTTAATCAATGATGGATCATCAAAATATTCACTTTCTATAATTCACACATATCTAGCAAGAATGTATCTAATTTTTTTCCTAGTGAATATTTTATAATATATACTCTATATAACAAATGTAACAGATAATCAGAGATTGGAATGGACCTTGTAGGTCATCTAGTATTCTAGTCCAACACCCCACCCAAGCAGGTGACCCTTCACCAAACCCCAAAAACTTTACCTTTAGACTGTCTACTCACCGCTTTCCTAAGAGGGGGCATGCATAAGTGCACCAACATGCCTACTACCATCCCTGTCCTATTTTTCTTTTTATTTTTCTTATATGTATCCATTTCATGTATTCATAACTATGTTTATACATATTCCTGTTATAATCACTTGACAAACAAACACAAACAAATAAATAAACATTTCTGACAGATGGCAGTCCAGTCTCTTCTTGAAAGCTTCCAGTGATGAAGCTCCCACAACTTCTGAAGGCAACTTCTGCTCCATGGATTGATTGTTCTCACTGTCAGAAAAAAATATCCTTATTTCTAGGTTGAATCTCTCTTTGATCAATTTCCAACCATTATTCTTTGTCCGGCCTTTGGGTGCTTTGGAAAATAGCTTGACCCCTTTCTCCTCTCTGTGGCAGCTCCTAATATTGGAAGGCTGCTACCTGTCTCCCCTGGTCCGTTTCTTCCCTAGAGTAGCCATACTGAGTACTTGCAACTGTTCATTGTATGTTTTAGCCTCCAGTCCCATAATCATCTTTGTTGCTTTTCTCTTTACTTTTTCTACTCTCAACATCTTTTTAATAGTGTGGTGACCAAAACTGGATGCAGTACTCTAGGTGTGGTCTTACTAAGCCTTTATAGAGTGGTATTAGAACCTCACTTGATCTTGATTGTATCCCTCTGTTAATGCAACTTAGAATATAAATCCAATCACTTCTAGTTCTAGATTCGGGAGTCTGCAATTAGAAGATTACAACAGTCACAAGCTGAGAAAATTGGATTTTCAGAGCAATGAAGACTTTGCTGAATTTTTCCACTTTCCACAGGGATGGATGCTGATTTCAATATCCTGAGATCTTCAGAAAGAGATTTATATTTTCCCTCCTATTCCTGCTACCCATTTGCTTGCCAGTCTCTAAAACCTGCACAGGCAAGATGATAAGCCTGGTGGGAGCAGGAGAAGATCTCCTTTGAGTAATTGTTTTCTGTTACAAGGAAGGCCTTTGATTGATGTTTCTATTTCTTCGAAGTTAACAAGCAAGAATGTGGATTCTGATTAGAAGCAGCTCACATTGGCCAGAGACAAGAGTTGAACTTTCAGTGTAATGTGGGAAACACACCTCCTGAATATAAAATTAGGTCTGGACAAGATAATGCTAAGAATATTATATGATGGTTATTTTTTGTTGTTCAGTCACTAAGTCATGTCTGACTCTTAATTGATCCTGTGGATCATAGCATGTTATTTCCCCCATCTTCCACATATGTTACATGGTATGTGTGTGTGTGTGTATATGTATGTATGCAGGGGTGGGATTCTACCAGTTCGCACCTATTCACTAGAACTGGTTGTTAACATTCTAACTAGTTTAGAGAACTGATTGCTCAAAGAAATTACTGGCCTAATCCTGTAAGGAAGGCAGGAAGGAAACATTCTGGGGTTGCTTACAGAAATTGCCTCTCCATTAATCCTTCTTACATTTTTGGCAGGACTAGACTTCCTGTCTCAGGAACTTCTCTGGAGCTTTTTCCCCCTCCTTTGCTGGTACTTTGCTTGTGTGGAGTGACCATTCAAAGTTACAGTGGCACTGAAAAAAGTGACTTATGACCCTTTTTCACACTTATGACTGTTGCAACACAGTCACGAGAGGCCATGTGAGGAGATGCGTGCCTCAATGTGAGTGATGTTGAGTTGGCCATGCCCAGCCAGTAACATGACCACCAAGCCATGTCCACCCAGTCACATGACCACCAAGCCACACCCACCAACTAAGCCACGCCCACAGAACCGGTTGTTAAATAATTTGAATCCCACCCCTGTTTGTATGTATATATATACATATCAGAGGTGGTATTCAGCAGGGTCTGACCAGTTCTGATTTTGAATAGTTTGGAGAACAGGCAAATACCACCTATGACTAGAGATTTTACAAGTATCCACCCACCAAGCCATGCCCATAGAACCAGTAGTAAAAAAATCTGAATTGCACCACAGATAGATAGATAGATAGATTGATAGATACAGGTGAAACACAAAAAATTAGAATATCATCCAAAAATTCATTTATTTCAGTAATGCAACTTAAAAGGTGAACCTAATATACGAGATAGACTCATTGCATGCAAAGCAAGATAGTTCAAGCTGTGATGTGTCATAATTGGGATGCTTATGGCTTACAGCTCATGAAAACTCCAAATCCACAATCTCAGAAAATTAGAATATTGTGAAGAGGTTCAGTATTCTAGGCTCAAAGTGTCCCACTCAAATCAGCTAATTAAGCCATAGCACCTGCAAAGGGTTCCTGAGCCTTGAAATGGTCTCTCAGTCTGGTTCAGTAGGAATCACAATCATGGGAAAGACTACTGACCTGACAGTTGTGCAGAAAACCATCATTGATACCCTCCGTAAGGAGGGAAAGCCTCAAAAGCTAGTTGCAAAAGAAGTTGGATATTCCCAAAGTGCTGTATCAAGCCACATTAATGAAAAGTTATGTGGAAGGGAAAAGTGCAGAAGAAAAAGGTGCACAAGCAGCAGGGATGACCGCAGCCTGGAGAGGATTGTCAGGAAAAGGCCATTCAAACGTGTTGGGGACTTATTTTGACAAAGAGCACACCACCATTGTTTACAGCTAAAACAGGTGAAACAGTTGTGCTTGCAAATAGGCAAATATGCCATCTACAGAGCCTCAGCATTTCAAAAGAAATAGAGTTCTTTTTACACATTTTTTAAAGCAGACTGCAGCTCATTTAGAAATTAGCTCAGCTAATTTACTTCATGGGATCACAGAAGTCCATGGCTACTTTTCAGCTGGCATTGAATTCTTCCTCATCGGTGGTCTGCTAGTTGTTTTTAATTTATTAATTGAATATAAAGTACACAATTGCTATTGTATTAAAATAGCACTATTTGTAAGTAATATATTGCTTTTTTGGAATAAGAATGATATAATTTTATTGTTACCTTTCCCCATTTTTGACAAAGTTTACTTTGCCCCCTCTTTTTCTGTTTTGTAGCTTGTGTAATTTCATTCTTTTTCCTCCTAAGAATATAAGGAGGGGGTTTTTTTTTGGTAGTAATTTGAAAAGGAAATTATTGGTAAAAATATAATCTACAAGATTCTATTTTATGATGTAAGAGAGCATTTGATTTGATTTATTGCTATTTCTGATGTAACTCTCCTACTCAAACCTTTGATAAAAACCAGAAATCCTGGGTTAAATTTGGCTTCAGGCCTTTGGGTAGATCCACGCTGAAGTTTCACTTTGGCAAATAGGGTTGGCAGACAGTATAATCCTATATTAACTTACATTATGTTTAAGATATTCTTTTCCCTATCTAAAAATCAACCTCTATTGAACAATACTCGTCTAGCTAAGAAGTAGGTTGTAGATACTTGAAAAGACTAAGCAAGGTTGGGTCTGGACTGAAAGTTAGATTGGGAAGCAAAAAAAAAAAATGAAAAAATGTCAACCATTTCCTTATCATAAGGAAGAATTTTTTGACAATGAGAACAGTCAACCAAAGGAAAAGAAGTTGCCTTCAGAAGTTGTGGGCGCTTCATCACTGGAAACTTTCAAGAAGAGACTAGACTGCCATTTGTCAGAAATGGTGTGGGGTCTCCTTTTTGGGTGGGGAGTTGGATTAGATCACCTACAAGGTCCCTTCCAACTCTGTTAATCTGTTTATGTTAAAAATATCCAAAGATCTGCCTATTTAGCAACCAGGAGTTGAATCTGGCTCACAGGAGTGTTTATTATTTTATCGATTTTCTAATTCAGTCAATTTTTTCTTTGAAATATCTTTACTGTGCAAACTATAAAAAGTAATGCAAGTCCATGTTCCAGGTTGTTTCCTTTGTAACAGGGAATTCTTTTTATATTGGAATGTTCCAAATAAAGCGAAAATTAAATGGTCTTACTTTCCTTGGTATTTTAAATTGGAGTCCAGCAAATTGAGGCACGAAACTAGAGCCACGTTTGGCCATCATTAAGGCACAAGGAACTATACAAGGAAAAAAAAAGTACATAATGTGCACACCCCTCCCAATATATAACATCACTGTTCTTCATAGTGTTATTATCCCACTTTTCCCCAAATTGATTGTGATCAATCGACAGAAAAACCCCCCACAAAACTGGCTAATTGTTTGCAACTTTATTTTTAAAAAATGAAATATTCAAAGTACTTTGTCTTTCAAATGTCAACACATCATATATTAACTTTTGACTATTTACAGCAAGTTGTTGTAACGGTCTGGTAGAAAATACATGCTTCTGGTATGAAACCCAGAGCAAAATGCCACAACCAATTTCAACACAGTCATTTTGCCTAAACCTGTACAGTATCTAGCCAATGTGAAGGCAGGAATATAAAACCAAAGTCTATTGTGTCTTAGCAACAAGGTTCAGGCCATTGTACTACAATTTTGAGTAAAATTAGAACTGCCATGGTTTGATAGGCATGGAAACCCTTGGCATACATTGTAAACATCATTACTTTTTTTCTGAGCAACCAAAGAAATCGCTGTCCAAAAGGGAGCAAGGTGTGTTTGGCTTCTCTGACTTTATCAACACTTTGTCAATTTAGAATCCAGTCATGGAGGTTTGTTCCGTGTGTGAAATAATGTTAAAAATATACACTTTGACAGATAATAACATTGATCAGGAGGCTAATGTTCGCCACAAAAATCTAAGGAGAAGATTGGTAAATACATTTGTTTGGGCTAATAATACAAAATGTTGAAAACAAAACAAACAAACCAAAGAAGCCCTCATAATTAGGGTTCACAGAAACCAGCATGAATTTGGAAGGCCGTGATAGAAGTGCAGAATATTGAACACTGATACTTAAACCAATATTATGGACCTCTACCAATTTATAGTATAGTATAGTAAAATACAGTTGTGCCTGCCATTAGAAACTTACCTGTGGGGTTTCTATTCTGTGTTGGTTGGTTTTGCACCTTTTCTCAAAGATCTAGAAAGCTTTCCCCTCTATTAATCCATATAGACCAAATGAGGGAGACACAGAGTGATTAAATTTCTACCTCAACCCATGCCATGATTTCACAATAATACATGGAATAAGCCACAAGGTATGGTAATGGCAGGTAAACATTCTTACTCCTTTGAAAGCAATTTCTTCCTTCTTTCAAATGACTGGAGATGGTTAAAACAAAATAAAAAAGGAATTTTTAAAGCACATAGCAACTAACAGCATGCTATTTTAGTTAGAACATAAAATGGTCTGGCAGAAATAGCAGAGATGGCAAAATTGATTGAAGGAAGGACAATGAGCCCTTTATTAGTGATTGGAAACCCAAAATAACCCAAACTTATTTTTTCTCCAAACAAGGGGGAAAAAAAGAGCAATTGACAGATTTGATGATGGGAAAGGCTATGGAAAGAAGGAAATTATGTGGTAACCACAGAGAGAAAGGGGGTAAAATAAAATGTAGCTACTATTACAAATGGAAGTTGTTTCCTTATTTTCTTTTCTTTTTATTTCTTTCTTTGCACTTTTTCACTCATCGTTTTCCTGTATAATACTATCATTATTTTTTTTATTTGCTTTGTTTTTATTCTTTCAAATTTTCTTTAAGATATGTAATTTAAAATTAACTTATTAGATACATCACATAAAATGGTCTCGTTTTTGAAGAAACAAATGCATAATTTAATGAAAGTGTTCTTGGCTTATTTTGCAGAAATCCTATTCTCAAATGCATTCTGAAAGGCTGCGTTAATCATGGATGCCTTCTTATTTATATTGGCATAATGACTGCATCTGTGTTTCAGGAAATTAATTTCCATTAATTGGAATCGTTAATTGTCCCAGCTGTGGCACCTCCCTTATCCTGCACCTGATACAAACTGAACAGGACATAATACCTGCTTTTTCTGGATATCTTTTCTCAATCGCTTTCTAAAATGTTTGGAAGAAATGTTTGGATTCTGCAGCATCTGGAGCTGTTCAGAATTTGTTCAGCTAGGCAGGTATGTTTGTAATCAAGATACCACTGGAATGCTTAAACAGCTGTGCTTCCAATAACTTCCAATAACGATCAATCAGAAATCCAAGAAGCCCCACATGAAAAAACATTTACTTATAGGGAAGAGACGTTCCAGCTTAAATGCAGACAAATCTCTACTAACAAGTCAGTACACTGCCTAGATAGGACAGTCACTCTGTAGGGTTTAGTTTCTGACAAATGAGAATAGAACAAACAATTTTGAAAGCTGCTGGATGTGTTTCTCTTAGAGCTGTTTAGATCTTGGCTGGGATAGCCAAGATTTTAGCAATGCTATAGCTACAGTTCTTCATTGGCACAAAAGGAATATTGGTTTGTGGTCCCTTGAAATTTTAGAATCCACAGTACAGAACAGCAGAGCACCAAAATATTGGAATGATTCTTTAGCCCAAACATTCCCAAAACGGGATCATTTCAAATATGATGGATTTCAATTTCCATCAGTTCCACAGTCACCCAAAGCTGATTTGGACTCCACAATACAAGGTCCAAAAGAGGCACAGTTAATACGTGTTCTAAACAAGTGATTTTAAAGTGAAACCCGTTCAGATATTCTGCACAACCATCCATCTCTTCCAAACCCGGGGCTGCCCTGTAGTAGCGCTTGGAGGGTAAGGTCTCTGACTTGTAAATTATAACATATATTTTATTTTTCCTGAATTTCAGAAACAGATAGGATTTTGAAAAGCATTTTTCTTACACTACCAGAATCTATTTAATATTTTTTTTCCTAGTCCATATTTTATAACACAATATATACCACCTGGGTAATTCTATTTATTCATTGGTAAATCCCAACAGAGGCAGGGGGAATTAATGTAATCCATTTCACTTCATGGACTTTTGGCATAAAAATGAAGACTACAACATTCAAGGCAGCATTAAAAAACCCTCCACGTTCATTAATATAAAGTGCATTTCCTGCATATAATATATAATATAATAATATAACTGTAAAGAACTCAAGGCACAAGCTAACAAAATATGTATTACATACTAGAAATGCACAGTTCAAGCTAATCACTAATTCAAAACATTTCTTAATTCTGGTTATTTTAAAGCTTTGGGGAGAGAAGTCCCTTGACACACAAGTTTCAAATAGAAACTTGCTTAAAAACTGTAAGCAAAGTAGCTAGTACTGACATCTGAAATCACTGTTAAACAGCATCCTCACCAATAAACATTCTACATAAATGAAGCCCAGAAATGATTTTCTGTGAATTCAAAAGTGCATGATCTACAGATCTGATTATGCTTTTGAGATTCACCCCGGTCCATGGGAAATGAGCAGTGATCAGAAGAATAGAGCTGAATACAGTCTACATGTTTTCAAATTCTCTGTTCAGTATTAGCCCACAAGAGAATCCAAACAGAGGTACTGTGAATTCTCCCCGTTTTTCTTTGTGACTGTAGCTCTTTAACAGTCAGAGGCCAATAAAATGCAGGTATCTTAGTCAACCTAAGTTTAGAATTGTTGATATTAGTCAAGGTCATTGGTAAGAATCATATGTTCCATATAGCCAAATAAGCAATCTTCTTTTGAAAGAATGCCACACAGTAGACTTTTAGCCAGTTTTAAAAGGCAAGTGTTATGCTTTCTGAATGTGAACAATTCATTCAACTTCCTCTTCTGTTTTGGCTATTAAAATATAGCTGTATATTACACAAAATAACATGGAACCATTTCATCTGACAAACTAACATGTTGATAATATCTGGGCTCACACAACATACTATGTCATAGTGTATTTTCCATAGTCTATTGAACAAGCCATAATAATCTGGTTAATACAGAATAAGCCATAAATCATGGCTCAAAGGTCCCAGTGGTTGGAGCCACAGAGTGCATCCTGCTAAGCCAGCATTGGGCTTAACATGCTACAATCATAGCTTGCCACTCAGTTAAAAACCATTGTTAACTAAGATTAGAATGATTCCCTTCTTTTCCTCTCTACCAGATCCTAATATCTCCTACTATTTAACATCCATTATTGTCTTTATCATTGTTTACAGATTAAAAGAACACCAGCCCAAATACTTTGCTGCATATTGTTGAGTCAGTCACAGAAGGTAAAAATATCTAGATCAAGAGTCCCCGAAGTGGTCAATATTGACCCTTAAAGGTTGATGAGACTATCCAAGGTTCTGATAAATGTCTGGGGGTCAAAAGAGGATCAGAATATATGTGGAAGTCAATACCTGGTCAATAAATGATGGAAGATTGACTGGGATCAATTAATCTTTGAGGGTATCCCACAGAGCTCCATGACAGTTCCTAGTTCTGAAGGTGAGGTGGCTAGTGGCAGGACAGTGTTACCCAGAGTTGGATGGTTAGTCACCAACAGGAGTGGCTTAAGTTGTCTCTATTATGGTTTCATCACATATGTTTAGCTGGAACTTGGTGTTTTATCCACCCATTGACTTCTTCCCAAAGACTTGGGATGGACAGATGTTCTTCTCTGATGAGTTAAAGATACTGTCTCAATATATCAAGTGCTTCTCCAATTGTTTTGGGATTCATCCAAGGGGCTCTACTCATATTGGTACTACCTTTGCTTTCTTTTGCTACAGTCATTCTACTTCTTTTGAAGATCTTTGTATTTCATTATCTTCTCCAGTTCATTCTTTTTTCTTCTATTATCTCTCGGTACTGCCACATCTGCTATCCAGACTTTTTTTGTCTTTCTTATCAACAATTGTTTACCCTGGGATATTATGTTGGCAGGTGCTTATCTGTTTGGATTCTAAAGTCTCAGGGTACTTTAGCTTCTTCATTTTCTATTACTTTGCCCATTTTATGGTCTAACCAGTTTTTGCCTGCAGGTAAATGGTATTTCTTGCAGATCTTCCAAGGCACCATTGTTGCTACTTTGTCATGCTGTAGTTTGCAGACAGTCTGTGTGATCCACTGTTTGGTTTTTTTTCAGCTTTGCAGACTGTTGCTGTTTCTCAATTCTGGCTTTGTATGCATTTATTCTTAAGGCTTGATCATGTGTAGCCAGAATTAGCCCCTCCATCTCTTTCTTCAATTGTCCTGCTCTTAGCCATGGTTAGGTCTTATCATTATTACTAATAATAGTACCCTTAGTTAAATTAGTAATTGTTACATTATTTTCATATAATGAATGTTTGGGCTGTGTGTCAGTGAACAATCTGAAACTTCATGAAGAGATCAATAAGTTCATGAGTTTGGGGATCACTGATCCAGAACTTCTTAACTGAGTCGATTAAATCTACTTCACTAAGTAAACTTTTTATCTGATTAATCACTAGAAAATCCCATGGCTATAGGCTAGAGTTTGGATAGATAGATAGATAGATAGATAGATAGATAGATAGATAGATAGATAGATAGATAGATAGATAGACAGATCAATCTTGTAAGGAATTAACACTAAACCACTTTTGCCAAGGAAACTATATAGATGCAGTATGTCCATGAAATCACCAGATGAATCTGTCTCAAAGTAGATTTTACTTTTAAAAAGAAACCATCTTAATATTTAGGGACGGTAATTTAAAATGTCTTGCTAAGGCACTGAGACATGAATCTGTAGTTCATTTGTGCCATGGCAAAACCAGACTTCAGCTGCCTTTAATCTATAACACTTTTATTACTCTTATTTAGTTAGATTTCTGATTTTGTTAGTTTTTTTGTTTATTGATGTGTATAGTCTTGATCATATTTATTACCGATATAAATCAGGTTGGGCACAATATGCTCGGTGATAAAAGGCTGTTTAATAAATCCCACTGTAAACTCATAAGATAAAATTATAAATGGGGAAAAAAATCTTCCAGCAATTTACCCCCAAATTGTTGCCATAAATACTAATTAAGCTAACAAACAGCATATTTGAAGGAACAGAAATGCCAGATGCTCCCTGCAAACATCCACCCATTCCACTCTCAACATTTCATTTTGTCCTGTAAATGGTCCATAATATTCATACCAATCATTTATAATGGAATGACATAACCTTGTGGAGGATTTATTAAAAGACTTTGCCAAATCCTGCCCATATTTGAAAAATCCTCAATTCCTGAGAATCAGGCCTTTTTTTTGTACCCCTTTTAAAATATCCAGAAGAAGGCAGGGGGGAAATGACATTTTCACCCACCGCCTATTTCTCTGAAGAATTTCTTGGTCCAGTTGAGGCCCTATAGTGGATACATCCTTGCCTGAGATGACAATAATGTTTTTTCTCCATTGCGAGTACGCAAGAAGCTGTTTTTTCGTGGTGGCATGATGGAGAGAAAGAGATAGGCAGACCTGTTTGGGTACCTCATGTCTACCATGAGGCAACTAGAAATTCTCCTATCTACTTTGTAGATTTCTGAAGAATTTTTCCTTTTCTGTCTCACATGCATCTCTTATTTAGTTCCAGCCTACAGGTAGTCCTCAACTTAAAATCATTTGTTTAGTGACTGTTCACTTATGACCATTGTAGCATTCTCAAGGTTACATGATCAAAATTCAGAAGCTTGGTAACTGGCTCATATTTATGACAGTTGCTGTGTCCCAAGGTCATGCGATCTCTTTCTGAGACCTTCTGACAAGCAAAGTTAATTGAGATATCAACTCATAAAACATTTTGTATATACGTTTTATAGTTGACAACAGAAAGGGGGGGGATTTCAAAGAGCAGGCAACAGTATAACAGTGGAATTCAACAATAACAGTGGAATTGAAAGTACATTCCATTCATATTTTCTTCAAAGACTGATTAGATGACTGAAGCTTCTGCAGCGCAAAAATCTTAATTGGAGAGCATAATTGATAACTCTTGGCTATGGACGTGTTTCGTTGGATGATAAACCCAGAAGGGTGGGGGGGAAAGCAGGATCAAGGGTGACAGTGAATTACATATCTCAGAGTTGGCTATGCCCAGATTCGTGCCGGACGTAGAATGTTAACTTTAAATAAATCCTCTTTAGTTTTGGGAGTGTGGCTCAATGCTCATGATTTAATTAGAGTAACTGCTGGAATCCTGAGAGGAGAAGACAGATTCACTTAATAATCATGTTCCTAAATTAACAACTGCAGTGATTCACTTAACAACGGTGGCAAGAAAGGTGAAAAATTGGGCAAAATTCACATAACAACAGTTTTGCTTAGGAACTGAAATTTGTGGTCATAAGTAAAGAATCACCTGTACCCGGACAAAAGGAAACAGTGTGATAGAATGAAACTTTCAACATAACATTGTTTCTCTAATGGTGCTTCTCCATCAAACTGAGAATCTAACTGTCTATCATGGATTCAAGGAACAGGTCATGACATAATATTTTTAAGATCTGGGGAGAAGCTGTCTCTGCCCAAAATGTTCATCAATATAGCCTGTGAGATAATCACAGATTACAACTCAACAAACTCCTTAGCATTTATGGAATTTGCCAAAAGGAAGCTTTCCATTAGCAATTGGGGTCTTGTTTTCATGATCCCAAATTTTTCATGAACAAACAGCTCAAAATGAGATATAACTGCAAACATTTTGAAGGCTGCATTCTACAGAAATACTGCAATCGGTACTCTGGCTAACAACCCATGTGGTAAAGATATGGTAATTGCTGTTCAATTTCAGTACTTGCAAACTTGCAATAAGAATGTTAGACTAACATTCCCTGCTTATGCTTTTCCATTTAATATATTATAGTATTATATCTAACAGCCTGATCAACAGAAATTCTTAGATTTCTACAATCTGACTTCATATTTTAACTGCCTCTATAATGAAACCTAGATCTACAAAAAAGGGTTAATGATCCAAAGGAAGTCTGATAAATTACTGATCTAACAAATTTCTGATCTGATTTTATTTTTAATCAAAGATCCACAGAATCTTGTTGACTGAACTTGTAGATGGAAGGAGCTGGCATTTTCCTTTTGAAATTTTACAAGTTGGTTAAGAAATCCTTGTCAATCTTGTTTGCAACATTTTTCTTAGAAAATTGACACTCATATCTGCTTTCCGTGCAGCCTTAGAACTAGCCATGCAACCACAAAATAGGTGTGGTTGCCTGGTCATTCCACAAAGTACTAGAATTGCTATAAACTGGTATAAACTTCCCAGAATTTTTAATTATTGAATAACATAGATCATGGATCTTCAACCTTGGCATCTTTAAGACTTGTGGACTCCACAAAGTTGCCAAGGTTGGAGACCCCTGACATCGATGGAATATAGGCTGCATCACAAAGTTACTAAAGTAAATGCAACCTGCCTTTCTATCCAAGTACTCTTTTTATTTATTTATTTTATTTATTTCTTCCTGACAAAAGGAAAAAAAAAGATGAAATTCATGATAATTGGCATTCGTCTCTAGCTAGTGTCCATTCTGTTCATGAACTCAGAACCAACACATGACTTTTTTTTTTAACCTTGGAATTCTAAGCAGAATTCATTTCAATTTTTTCTTATAAGGCAACAACTAAAATTTGGTTTATTTTCAATTGACAATGCAGCTCGTGGCAAAACTGTTCCCTAACAGCAAACATGAAGGTTAACCAGTGGATTTATTTCTTGCTCGAGTAGAGGGAAAACTATATATATAGTATAGTCTGCAAAGATAGTTTTGAGAGGGGTCATGAGTGAAACCAAACAATTCATGGCACTGGCTCCTTTTTTACATGTTGTAGGCAAGCTAAGTAACCAAAAAGCTATTCTAAAGAAAGGAAAGGAGACAGTATATTTTGCCAATCTGGATTCTCTCTGATTGAAGTTCAACACTGAGAAGGCTGTACCCAAACATCGAATATGATCACCTTAGAACGAAGAACCATTGCCATCTCCCAAAGCATTTAAACAAACTATATTAAAATACCATCTTCTGTCACATTTAAAGGCAGTAGGATATGTTTCTTTCCCCCTCTATATTTATATATACACAGAATTCTGCTCTAGAAAAACCAATACAATAAACTGTTACTTAACATCTTCATTTAAAAACAGGCAGTCTTTGGTGATGTGAAGGCAGGAAACATGTCGCTTGTAGGTCTGTTACCTTCTGCCTATTTCACTCTGTCTCATAAAGTGAATATTGTTGGCACTGTCTGCGAGTTCGAGATACTGCTCCACGGATAAGACAAAATATCCGTCATAACCCTGCACTTTCCCAGTGCTCAGAAGCTGCTGCTTCTCCCCTTCTGTCCAAGCCCTTGTACCTTCTTCGCCATCTTGCAGTCGCTTTTGTTCCTTAGTCCAAGCTTGTACCACAGCTCTTTGCCGGGCAATCTCCAAGACATGGTTCTTCTCTTCTTCAATGGTCGTCCCGTATCGAACGTTAAAGCACAAAAAACCATGCTGGAGTTGGATGTCTGCAAACCGCCTTGTCCTCCCATTGATGACCGAAGTCATTTGTGATACCGTGACGTTGACCCCGTTCTCCAAGATCCGCCGTCCCCCAGTGTTGCCTATGAGAGAGAGGTCTTCCTCCAAGGACCCGAGTTTGATGAAGTAGTGCGTATCTCGTCCATCAATGGTGAAATGGAGGTTCTCCAGGTAATGGGCACCATTGAGGATGGCAGCAATGCGCCGACTGTCATCATTGGCTACGCCAATAATGTCTGCTGTTACCTGCCCATCCTTAATTGCGAATTTGATACCCTTCCCAAAGACCGAAGGAACTGCAGCAAATTGTGGTTGTTTTGCCCGCTCCGTACATCGGCCATCACTGTATTTGGGGGTCATGGGAAGTTGGTCCAAGGAAATGAAGTTCCGAAGTTGTTTTTGTAGTTCACACTGAATGCCAAGAATAGTCTGGCAAGGAAAGAAGAAGAAAGGAAGGAAGGAAGGAAGGAAGGAAGGAAGGAAGGAAGGAAGGAAGGAAGGAAAGGCAGGCAGTGGGAGGAAGGAAGGAAGGGAGGAGGGAGGGAGGATGGAAGGAAGGACAGATGGATGGAAGGAAAGAAAGATGGAAAGAAGGAAGGATGGAAGAAAGGAAGGAAGGAAGGAAGGAAGGAAGGAAGGAAGGAAGGAAGGAAGGAAAAGGAAAAAGACAGTACCAAAAGTGAATGTAGTTTATTAGAGCAACACAACACAAACAAACTTTTCATTGAATGCACTATGTGGAAATTTTCAAACATTGGTGCAGGAAAGTTGTCATGACTAACAGTTTGAGAGAGTGGATGTGGATGCACATTCTGCAAGATTGATGAAATGAGAAAGCAAAATCACACCGGAAGCCTCATTTCCATATGTCTTTGAGACATATTTGTGAGTTTCCAGAATGGAAGAACTGATCTTAAAATGTGTTCCTCAGACACTTTATTGACTGCATATGGAACTTCTTGGTTTGCATGTAACATTTTGTGGTGGAGGAGAATTATATCCTGCAAATAATGCAGAAAATGCTTGAGAATAAGTGTCCCGTTCCAATTACAGATGATTGCCATTCCTGGCTTAGTCTGGTATGAATGTGATTAAAACGTTTTAAAATGCCCTGCTGTCACTGAAGGCAATCTTTTGCCTCCTGTATTTCAGGTTGGAAAAGTTACAAAATAATTCTTCATAATCCAAAAGGCAACGTAAATGTATTACATTTCTTACAGGTTAGAGGACACAGATTGCTTCTCTCAGCACTGAACTATGTTCAGGATAGTTGTGCTATTAAGTTTTAAATGGAGGGAGGGAGGGAGGGAAGGAAGGAAGGAAGATAAGCAGTGCTCTGCTGGATTCCACAAACTATATTGACAGAACCTTTGCATATTTCCAACTTTAATCAATTGTCAAGTGCCAGGAAAATCAGGAAATCCCGCCAGTTCATATGGGCATAAAGGTTTATTGCAAGCTTAAACTCTCTACAAAAATCTGAACAACTAACAGCCAAAGGAAATTGGTGATAGATAAAGATAGAAGGAATTCAAGGTGGGCTGGACTTAGATCTCTTGTGGGTGCAAGGGGACTGATGGCTGATGACAAATTTGACCTCTCTCTCTAGCTCCACCAGGTCATTTCCTACATCAAGAGCCATAGTGGTGCAGTGGTTAGAATGGAGAATTGCAGGCTAGTTCTGCTGATTGTCAGCAGTTCGGCAGTTCGATCCTGACCAGCTCAATGTTCAGTGCTTTTGAGATGGGTAAAATGAGGACCTAGATTGTTGAGGACAATATGTTGACTCTGTAAACTGCTTAGAGGAGGCTGTAAAGCACAGTGAAGCTGTACATAAGTCTAAATGCTGTTGCAATTGCAATAACAATAGCCCACTCAAAGAAGGGGACATCAGCCAAGACCCTTTCACCATCAGAGAAAGAACAACTGTAAAAACTACCTTCTCCATCTTTGCTGAAATACTTTGGCTTTATAAGACTTATAAGACTACGAAGAGCTCTATGTGATTTGTGCACATATTTGTATTTGCCATGTGAATTCCCTCTCCCACTTGTGATATTATATTACTCCTATCATTGGCTGTCATCAGACTTCTCCAGCTTAGTTCCTTTAGATGTCTTTGACCTACCTTTCCAGGATCCCACTCTTGGGTTTTGGTTTGAAGCTGTAAAAGCTCATAGGTTGTGTCCACAGCATCCATCTCTGGCTTTGGGAACCCAGGAAGCACATTGTGAAGCTGAAATCCAAACAGTTCAAGCCAACTTCCGATATCTATCAAAGAAACCCAGAATGGTTCAATTGGTATAAACACCTGTATAAAAGCAAATAATTTCTGAACATTAAACAAGTGTCTTCTTTGATTAAGATCTATAAGAAACTTGGATACTGGAAACATTGTGGTGAAAAAAACTTTCCCAAATATTAAAAAGTCTCTAAATATTTTCTATCTGGGAAAGGGAAGTAAGAAAAAGATTAACAAAATCTGACTAGAAATATTTGGAAGAGTGGGCAGTAGCTATGAGACTTGTGAGGAAGCATGAACAAATTCCACTTTATTATAAAGTTACATTTACAGAATGTTTCAAGTCTGAAGTATGTTTCTCCCCCCACTGTCAGGATTCCAGTGATTGTCCTAATTAAATCATAACCTCGAGTCAAGCTTCAAAGAAATCCAGATGATTTATTAGGAGCAATATGTCCGGCATTAGCCTGTATGAAGCCAACTCTGGCATACGTAACTTACAATCACCTCTGACCCTGTTTCCCACCCACCTCCATATATCATAAATCAGATTTTCCAATGAAATACATTCATAGGCTGGGTGTCATAAATCACATTCTCCAATTAAGGATTTTTGTGGGCAGAAGATTTGGTAGCTTAGGTACAATCTTTGTGAGATAAATGTGGCATGTACTTCTGGTTTTAAACTGCCGCCCTGCTCCTTCAGATTTCTTGCCTCTCCCTCTTGTTAAGGCAACTCTAAAATAGGCATAGGAATGCTTTATGAGTTGACACTCACCGTTACAGTAAAAAAAACTAAGGAAGGTCCCTTCTGAGATGTTTTCCACATCCTATTCCTGCTGTGCGCTCATCCATCCCTTATCTATTCCCCTGCCCGCTGCTTTTCACCTTGTCTCCCATGGCTATTCCCCCACACCATAACTGCAGCTCTCCACTGTAATAAGTGTCATGACCTAAGTATGGAATGTGTCTTGCATTGTACAATTTCTTCTTTTCCTTGCCTCTTTAAATTATGTAACGTTGATAAAATATTTAAAAGGTATAGCATCATGACTATTTAAACTTTTAAGAAAGTGCAGGTACATTTGTTATCAGCTTCCTTCTTCACCTCTTCTTTCTTTGGGATCATGACTTCTAAATAATTAGCCCGGTGGCTCTGAGTGTTATGCTGTGCTTTTATTAATTCTGCAGGAGGCTTTTAGCAGAAAAGAAAGGGAGAAGATTGTGCCTCAGTTGGAAAACAGCAGTGCTATGTACATTTCAGCTCCTTCATAAGAGGAAAGGAAGTAGCAGAATTTCTCAATGATCGTAAAAATCTTCAACAGACAATTTAACTCTCCCTGTCTTGATCAGCACTAACTGAAATTAATAAGATCTGCAGGTAGGGTCTCCAATCTTGGCCATTTTAAGACTTGTGGACTTCAAATCCTAGAATTCCGTGCCTGTGGCTGGGGAATTCTGGAGTTGAAGTCCACAAGTCTTAAAAGTGCCAAGATCGGACTCTTCTGATCTACAATCAGATAATATGCAAAGGATGAAACTGTGAGCAAATTTGTTCTTTTTCACCTCATTCTCTCCATAGGATTTTTGCCTCTCTCCAGAGCCAGAAAACAAGTATCTTACAACCTGCACTTAGGCAGGAAAAATCAAATGCATAGATATAGAATAGGTGGTACTTGGCTCAACAGTAGTAACTGTGAGAGGGATTTAGATGTCCTAGCGGATCACCACTTAAATATGAGCCAGCAATGTGCTGCAACTGCCAAAGAAGCCAATGCAATCATAGGCTGAACCAATGGAAAGGTAGTGTCAAAAAAGGACCAGAAGTGATTGTACCATTTTATATCATGCTGGTGAGACCACAGTTGCAATACTGCCTCCAATTTTGGTCACCACAATAAAGATGTTGAGACCTGGAAAGAGCCTCTTTAGGCTCCAGATAATTATTACTCAATAAATTGACCCTTTCCAAATTATGTATATATTTTAACATAGATATATCTCACAGGACTTCAGGTGAGAATGCCAAATATCCCAGAAACCTCATGAGATTTCAGGGTTTTTAAGTATATTTTATAGACATATGTATTTGCTGATATGTTTTAAGAACCAATGAATACAGATTAACAGAGTTGGAAGGGACCTTGTAGGTCATCTAGTCCAGCAGTCACCAACCAGTGGGCCACGAGAAAATTTTGGTGGGCCACAGAGAAATCTCACCCCAAGAGCACCCCCCACAGCAATTAATCCAGGCTGTGCAGAAACACAAAGCTGCGCCACCCACATGGCCTGTGAGAACCCTCCCTGCCCACTCATTCCTTACCTGGTAAACTTGCCTGCTAAATTGCCATTTTTCCTTTTTCCGACCATCAGCTGTTCTGCTGTGCCAGGAGATTTAGATTAGCTAGGAAGCAGAAAATGGTCGGATTTCTTGCTTTCTAGCTAGTCTTTAGATCTTCGGCTCTGCTTTTAAGCACCGCCGAACCTCCCTTGCAAGCAAATTCAGTGCAGACTCAGGGCAAGCAAATTTGAGAGACTGAGCTAGCTGATGGCAGATAGATAGATCACTAAATGATTCTGTGAGCAAATCAATCTGCCTGCTTTGCCTGGTTTTGGGTAAAAGATGCTCTTTTTTATAAAAAAAATATCAATATTTACATACATGGTGTGTTGTGAGTTAATTTTGTGAGCTTGCTTGCAAGCAAATTGTGGCAGACTGAGCTAGTCAATGGCAGATAGATAGATTTCTCAATGAATATATGATTCTGTGAGCAACTCAATCTGCCTGCCTGCTTTGCCTGATTTTGGGTAAAAGTTGCTCTTTTTTATAAAAAAAATCAATATTTATGTAAATATTAATAATATTTATAATTTTACATACATTTTATAATATTTAAATACAAGCCATGCCCAGCCAGTCACATGACCAAGCCACACCCACAAATTAGACAACACCCACAGAACCAGTTGGTGGTCCCTGGGATCTAAAATTATGAGTTTGGTGATCCTTCAGGTCCAAAAGGTTGCTGACCCTTCATTTAGTCCAACTCCCTGCCCAAGCAGGAGACTGCACTATTTCTGATAGATGGCTGTCCAATCTCTTCTTGAAAGCTTCCAGTAATGAAGCTCTAGCAATTTCTGAGGGCAAACTGTTCTCACTGTCAGAAATTTCTCCTTATTTCTATTCTTTCTGCAGGCAACATTGCCTCTTATCCAACCATTCCTCTGGCTTTGACTCTTCCTTCTGCCTCACAAGGTCCTTCTCACATACAGTTTTACCTGCAGCTTAATTAACAGATTTAACAGAGTTGGAAGGGACCTTGTAGTTCTTCTAGTCCAAACCTCCGCCCAAGCAGGTGACCATACACCCTTTCTTACAGAAGGCAGTCCGGTCTCATTTTGAAAGCTTCCAGTGATGAAGCTCACACAATTTCCAAAGGCAACTTTTGTTCCATTGGTTGTTTGCTCTCACTGTCAGAAAATTTCTCCTTATTTCTAGGTTGAATCTCCTTGATCAGTTTCCATCCATTATTCCTTGTCTGGCCTTTGGGTGCATTGGAAAATAGCTTGACCCCCCTCCTCTCTGTGGCAGCTCCTTAAATATTGGAGCACTGCTATCAAGTCTCCCCTGGTCCTTCTCTTCACTAGACTAGCCAAGCCCAGTTGATGCAATCATTCATCGTATGTTTTAGCCTTTGATCCCCAAATCATCCTGGTTGCCCTTCTCTGCACTCTTTCTGGTGTAATGTAGCTCAGGGTTGAATATTTGTAGCTCAGGGTTGAACTGTGGGCTCTCTGAGTATGACAATTTTCAAGCAGATGTTAGCACTGATGATATTGTTTAGTTGGCTAATGAAACTGAATACATTTGAGCATGCAACATTCTTCCAGTCTAACCCAATGCATATGACTATCATATGAGAATAGAATGGATACATGATTTGTTCTCCTGAGAGTAAAAAGTGAAATACACATGAAACACAAAGATTCAAAGAAGATCCATTAGCTCAGTGTACAGAAATCCCAATGGTGTTTTTTTCAAGAGACAAGTGGACTGCCTGATTTTTCTTTGAAGACGTTTCGCTTCTCATCCAACAAGCTTCTTGGATGCTTGAGACTCTCCATAGAGTCTACAGAAATCTACAATGATGCTGATTAACCTCAGTTTCACCAAATGAATAGCCAGAAAATTAAGACATCTCTTACCTGTAGTATATTTAGCCACATCTTGTATTTGGCCAGCCGGATAATTATTTTCAAATGCATACAGATTAAATGGTTTGGGGACATTCTTCAGTTCTTCCCATATGCGATGGTTTGGGCTTGTCCAACGTCCAGCAATGACATCATAATCTCTTTGCCCCAAGTGCACCAACTTAGTCAAAGAATTATATAGCCCTCCATGAAAGCCTATAACAACTTCAAAATCTGGATTGGTGTCCTGATAGATCTCACCGTAAGGTGTGTAAAGGATTTCTTTGATCACTTGCCCTCGGCTGCTGAAGACAGCTAAGGGTGTCCCTGTATTGTCACAGGCCACATAATACTCTTCGCCACTGCTTAACTCCATAGCGATCAAGTTACCTTGGAGATCATAATAAAGGGATGTGATTTCTGAACTACTGTGATTGTACAAGTGAGTAATTCTGACTGGATTGGAGAGATCTGCATAGAAGAACTGTAAGTGTTGACCTAGATTTGACTTGCTGGCCACTCGTCGTCCCAAACCATCATAGCAAAACCAGATTGTCCAACCAGAAACCCTATTGTAAGCTTTGCTCAGGAACCCATTGGAGCTGTACTCAAAAATGTCATTCCCTCTTTGTTTAAGGAAGCCATCTTCATCCACCTTGTACTGAAGATCTCCTAGCCTTGTGATGCGGTCTCGAAGGTCATACCTCAAAGGAGTGAGCCGTGCACTGTTCCCATGGCTGAGTAAGTTGATATTTCCATTGAGGTCATAGCTGTAGCGCCATTGGGTTTTATCGTTCACAGAGACAGTCTGAAGTTGTCCATCAGCATCATATTCATAAAAGTACCTGGTTATATTGGCGTTTACTCCTACTCGGATGTCACATATCACCATACGTCCCATGTTGTCATACTGAATAGTCATCCAGTAGGCTATGAATTTCAGAATTTCATACTGCACTTCTATCACTTGGCCGTTGGCGCTGAAAATTTTGGTATGCTTCATCATGGTGGTGGTGATGACTTGATTTAAGTCATAATTGATTACGCTGAATTTCCCAAATTGTTCTGTTTTCCCAGACACATCTACGTAGCGGTAGAGATCAATAGGGAGTGGTGTTTCATTGATCATTGCTTGCATGCTGGTTACCCGAAAGTTGTTGTAGCTGTAATCAAACCTGGCATTCACGAGACCTTCTTCGCTAAATCTGAATATCTGTCGGCCAATTAGCGGTCCTATCAATAAAAGGCAAAATGGGTAGGTAAGAAGAGAAAGCTGCCCAAGGATGCTGGAGGAGGGTCTCAACAATTATCATAAAGATGTATCTTTATTATGCCTAATTAAAAAACTCATACAATTGTGAGGAAACTTCCCAGTTTTTCAGACCATGTAAAAGTTGTTCATTTTGTGGAGAGTGGGCACCCTGTCTGGTTAGGACACTATAGATTTTGGAATAATTACTTAGAATTTAATTATTAACTATAGTTAAGAGTTAATATATATTACATATATTATTGGAAGCATTTCTTAGTGACACTATATGAAATGATAGTGCCATGCAAGAGGCAATACTAGTGTACTCTATCTAACAGACTATCATAATCTTCATCTACTTTTTCCTTTTTAAAGGTATTTTATCTTTAAAATTCTACAGTTTAAATCAAATCTTACCCAAACAAACCTATACCAAATTTGATGGGTGCCATTATTGCATGACTTATAGGTTTGTGAGATAGTAGGATAAACATTGCAACAGATACCCTTAACCACTTTCTAACCATACATAATTCCAGGCATATTTTTTTAATTCTGGAGTTTTAATTTTGAAATACTTGGACTGTGCTATAATACAAATTAAAAACACACATCTTTTAAAACTTACTCACACACATCTAATTGTGCTTCAATATAATTTTCCAATCCTATTTCATCACAAAATAAAATTCATTAGGTGGTTCTCCAAAGATCTGGCAAACCAGAAGACATCAGGGATTATGTGCACCAGAGACTATCATTATGTTATTTGTTGATATAGTCACTCTAACAAATAAAAAGTTTAATGAATTAACTACATCCTTCTGGAATTCAGAACAGATTTATCCAAAAGGTTTTTTTAAGTGATGCTTTAAAAATAATATCTCTGTATAAAAGAATAGTTGAACCTCAAGATAGCAGGTCTTCATGGGAATGGTGAATCGGCGCCAAGAACAGGTGAAACCTTGGAACCTAACCTTAACCCACCTGTTTGCCTGTATCTGATGGTGCAAATAAATCCATCATGCATCAAGTGTATGGTTTTAATAACGCCAGACGATTCTTCATAAGTAAAGGAGACCTGTGTGGTATCATAAAGGATCTCAGAGAGCTTGGACTGTGGTGTATATTGGTAAAGGACTCGGCGTCCCGTTCCTGGATAGAAAGATTGCAAGAGGCGGCCATCTCTGGAAAAGTCCTGGACGAAGGAGGCACTGCTGTCTGGTGGAGAGTAAAGGTTTCGATAGTAGCCCACTGAGAGCATGGTTTGGAAACTGTGCCGGACCATGCTTGGCATGGTGATAGACAGCAGGTGATCCGACTGGTCATGTTCGAAGATGTAGCGGCGCTGGCTATGCAGAAGAAGCATCACAGACTGAAAGGTAAAAAAATAAATCCAAAACATTAGGAAATGAGCCTTTCCAGGGACCCTAGTGGGATACATAAATCAGGTGTCAGGATTCCGGCAGTTGCCCCCCATTTAAATCATGAGTTTCGAGCCAAACTTCCAAAACTTAAAAAGGATTTATTGTGAGTTAACATGTTTGGCACTGCCTGGGTGTAGCTGACTCTGAGATGCATCATTCATTGTCACCCTTGACCCTGGTTTTCCCTCCACCCCCTGGGTGTATCGTAATTCATATTCTCCAATGGGACACATCCATAGCCAAGAGTCATTAATCATGTTCTCCAGTTAGATATTTGCCTGGCAGAAACTTTAGTCACCTATCTTTGAAAAAAAACATCTATGAAATGCATTTTGATTTCCAGGCTGCTGCACTGCTCTTTCAAACCCCTTTCCCCTCCTCCCTTTCTGCTGGCAACTCTAAAAAGACCATAGAAATATGTTATGAGTTGACATCAGGATACCCACACTGCAAAAACCATTTCAGCCGGGGGATTTGCTTCAAGAGGGCACACAAATGTATTTTTTACACAGGGTAGAGAGGGTAAGGAACTAGACTGAAGTAAGACATTTCATTGAATATATCAAGAGATCTCAGGATAATTGTACGCCCAGGAGAATGTGCGGAAACATCATACTGGAGATTACAGGATATTGATGGCTTATTTATAGGTTGGATATAGTTGAGAGTATCTTTTTTCTAAGAATTGCTTCAATTGTAAATAATATGTCCATATATCCCAGTCTAGTTCTTCCAAATATGGTGGAACCGTAGTTTTAAACATACTTGTCTCACATATGCTTTTTCAAAAGGCAACTGGCCTTTGTTTTTCCTCAAAGACCTTTCACGTCTCATCCAAGAACTGAAGAAGTGAAACATCTTCAAGGAAAAAAAAAAGGTTCAGTTGCCTTTAGAAAAAGCATCTTTGGGACAACTATGACCTGGATGACTGAGAATTTCCATAAACATTTTAACATACTTGTTTTGTAGGCTCATGGAAATTCTAACTGGCAAAGGGTCTTTTCCCATCACCTGGTACCTGATCATTTTAAATAAAGATGTTGACAATTAAACCTTCTCTACTCTCTGCCTTTCAATAATATTTTCATTAGTATTTAAAAAAGGAGAGAACAACCCCACTATTTGACTTAATCAACACACAAAAATGATCTCATTCCATTCTCACTCCTCCACAGTTACCACATTTAATAACCTTTTCTAGATAGGTGTAGCTCCATATTTTTCCATCCGCCCACATTCTGGAGATAATCTTCCCACTTGGATCATACTCCATTTTTTCAGTCCAGGATCCTCTCTGGATGTATGTTACTAATCCAGAGTGGGAGTAAGTGATGTTTACTTCATTGTATTTATTGATGGGCGACCAAAGAATCGGGCGGCCTGCCTGATCATAGAGGATCCGAAGGGTGAATTTGCGATGGTCATCGTAGATCTTCCCTGTTCTTGTTAAATGATCAAAATCAATGGACAGCAAGTTCCTGTTGTGAGCCTAAAGAACACAAGAAGAACAGCGTGGTAAATAAGCAGTTCTGCTATAAAACAAGGGTGAGCAAAACGTTTGTAGTTTACAACAGCTCTTATTGCTTTACTGAAAGTATTCCAGCATTGTTCTGAAAATATTTCAAGTATGGGACATTTCTGATAGGATCAGAACAGATTTGCAACTCTTGCAGTCTATTTAGAACTTGGAAGAGCTATTCCAATCTCACAACAGGACTCTTTGACCTGGAAACATTGCAAATTGGAAAGTTTATAATGAAAAGTACAGTACACATTATAGTAGACTGGATTTATAGATTACAGACATGTGATTTGTTTGCTTTTCTCTGAAAATGACATGTGAACCTAGCCGCTGGGATACATCAACAATGACTGATGGTTTAGCAAGCTTGCTCCACAAACTATGGACTTGCTCGCAGTTGCTATAGGCACCTCACATCCTGGACATACTGTTTCAACTTCTCCCCTTGGGATACCTTTATAGGGCATTACATGCCAAACTAGACACAGGGACAGTTTTTAGCCCCTCATGCCATCATTCTGCTGAACACCTAATTCTCAATACTGTCTTATGACTAAGCATATTTACCCATGTTGTATCACTGCATTATTATTATGATTATTATTATTATGCTTCTTACCTTCTTTACTATTCCCTCTTATTGGTATGATGGTGATGATGATGATTACTCTGTTTCTTGCATGTACACCGAGAGCTTCTGCACTGGAAACAAATTCTTCCTGTGTCTAATGACAGCCAAATAAACTATTCCATTCCATTCCACTTCATTCTAAACTGGTCAAATTAAACTTGGTTCCAAACAATGGATGAACCCAAATCTTCTCTCAGGCTCAATCTGACAACCTCAGTAAAAGAAATGAGTGGAATGGAATAAGACAAATCAAGCTTGATTCCTAATGACTTCATGGAGATGTCCTTGTAATTTTGCTGACAATTATATGGAAGTGATTTGCTATTATCTTCTTCCAGGATGGTAGGTTTCTGTTTCTTCCTCTTCCTCCTCTTCTGCTCAATCTATCTTAAATCTGTAAGGTTTCCGTTTGCCTCCCAAACAACTACTAATCAGGTCTGATCCTTTTTAGCATTCTCCAGCCCAGGCTGCTGTCCATCTGCTGTGGGAGCCTGGAGGAAGTCCTGGGATATTCTGTTCTCTCATTTTCCATCAAATTTGACAGATCTATAATGATTACTCTGTTTTGTAGGCCATTTGTTTTAGATCATTAGTTTGAATGCACCCTGTTAATCAAGACCTCCCCAAGGAGTAGTTCTGTCAAATTGAAAACAGATTTCCTAAAGCGTTCTTCACCCTGTAAATTTATTGACGTCTTTGCTTTTAAACCCAGGTCTGTTAATTAAAGAGAGGGGGGAAGATGTATTGACTCACCTGACACAGGGATCTCTTAATACTCTGGTTGAATAAAAGCCATAAAGGCCAACCTGATACAATGACAGTGGATCTCTCTGTGTAAATGCAGGACTGGAGAGGCCAAAGTGGCTTTGGATATGGACTCCTAAGACAGCCCAAGTCCCATCTTGAAGGAGAGGGGAGTTGTTTATTGGTCTGAAATAAAGTCTGAGCCATGGCCAAATGCCAGAATTTCCTTCTTGCCACTATGGCAGTCTTCACAGTATGCAAAACGCTCTTCTCTGCCCCTTATCCACTCCTTAAATTTCGTGGCTTTCTTTGTGTTAGACTCCATAGATTCCTATCGGGGCACTGTCATTCTGGGGGGGGAGGGGGGCCTGGGTACATTCCTTAGTTTATAACAGTGGTGGGATTAAAATTTTTTTACTACTGGTTCTGTGGATGTGGCTTGGTGGGCGTGGCAGGAGAAGGTTACTGCAAAATCCCCATTCCTTCTCCACCCCACTAACCTGCTTTCCAGCTCCATTCTCCTGTGCAGGGCAACCAAAGCAGACCTAGCCAATCAGCTGAGACTCAATGGGAGGCAGAGAATAGATGGGGGCAGGGCCAGTCAGAGGTGGGATCTGCTGGTTCTCTGAACTACTCGAAATTTCTGCTACCAGTTCTCCAGAACTGGTTGGAGCCTGCTGAATGTCACCTCTGGTTTATAACTTTTCCGCTGATGCCTATGTATCCTGTCACTTTGATTTACCTTCTTGGGCATGTAAGGGACCATCTGATTTGCCTCAGTTCTGGTGCCTTCAGCAAGAGACGCCTGAGAATGACTCCTTATCTATCACCTTCTCAACCTGCGGTTCTCAAAACAACTTTGCACCTGTGGATTGGTTTATTCAACATCGGGCTGAAGGGAAGGGTTTCTAACTGCTTTATTCTAACTGAATTGCATGGGGGGGGGAGGGGGGAAAGACTTTGAATATTGCTTCTTTTGTCCTGCAATCCCTTTTTTTCAATTAAAGGCTCCTTTTGAAATGTCAATTGTTTCAGGAGTTTTACTTTTTTGAATGTAGACGAAAGGCAGACCCATAAGGCCCGGTCCCACTGGCCAATGGACGCAAAACGTATGCATAAAGGACACAGCAGACGAGCAAAATTTTCGGGGTGGCTCCATCCGTTGTCATCCGCTCCAAAAAGTGGAAAAAATTTGCATAAACAGAACGGAAAAGAACGGACGAACGGACGTGGGTAGTATGTAGCGGGGATGTTAAACAGATGTTCATGGGAAGCCTAGCGGATGGAAGCGGAAGACACCTCTGAAGGGATTCCGGGGGAGAATTTCAAAGCGGACGTATAGCGGATGAAGCGGATGTATCACCTACGCCTAAAGGAAAGAAAGGGGATGCTGCGCAGATGTATATCGGATGCAAACGCATCCTTTCTATTTCTGTGCTACTAACGCTGTGTAGACGTTCTGTGTACCTTTTGTTTCCTCCCTCTTTCCGTTTTCAGCTGCAGCGGATGTGAGTTGCGAGGATGCAGAGAGGATACAGCGGACGTTTAACGGATGATAAACGGACATAGAACGTTTGTTGCTTGTATGTCGCGGATTTACATTGTACGTGGAGGAAAGTTCATCCGTTCACAAAATTTTGTGCAGCTCAAAACTTCTTGCGCGGATGAAATCACAGTGGACGGATGTTCGATGGATAGAGTGTATGAAACACGTATGCAATGAGTACACAACGGATGCATAGCGTTTTCCAATGGATGGCAAGCTTTTTTTAATGTTTTACATCCTCTTTGCATCCATAAGTGCAGTGGGACAGGGCCTTTACACTTTCTCTGCCCAGATGTTCAGGGAGAGTTCTTACCTATCCCTCTTTAGCAAAAGGGTAGGGTTGGGTTTTCTCAGGAAGCCTGGTGATGAAAACTGAACTTCAGGCAGCCTCCTAGCTGTGCTTATCATAAATAGCTTGGTTTATCTTGCTCTTCTGTTTATTTTTTTTCAAATAAAACATGGAGATTGGAAATACCATTGGAAATACGAAGATTGAAAGGCTTGTTATTAAGGCCTTGAGTGATGTGAAACACAACAAGAACACACTTCTCATCTTCGGAGTCCAACCTACCCAATTGCCTTAAAATAGCTGATAATGAAAAAAAATCTGTAGCACCCACAATAGTTAACCATTGCCAAAAATAATCACAAATCACAAATATAACTAAGTGACTCTCTCTCTCTCTGTGTGTGTGTGTGTGTGTTTGTACAGCAGTGGTAACTGCAAGAGTCATGGTGGTGCCGTGATTAGAATGCAATATTGCAGGATAATTCTGCTGACTGCCTGAAGTTCAATTCTCACTGGCTCAAGGCTGATTCCGCCTTCCATTCTTCCGAGGTAGGTAAAATGAGGATCCAGCTGGTTGGTGGGGACAATAGTCTGACTCTGTAAATTGCTTAGAAAGGGCTATATAAAGTGGTATATAAGTCAAAGTGCTATTGCGAATATACTGCAGTCAGTCAAGATCCTTTCTGGAGTCAGTAGATGTGAGTCATGGTGGTGCAATGGTTAGAATGCAGTACTGCGGGCTACTTTTGCTGACTGCCAACTGCCGACTGCCCGCAGTTCAATTTTCACCAGCTCAAGGTTGACTCAGCCTTCCATCCTTCTGAGGTCGATAAAATGAGAACTCAGATTGTTGGGGGCAAGATGCTGACTCTGTAAACCACTTAGGGCTGTAAAGCACTGTGAAGTAGCATATAAATCGAAGTGTTATTGCTGATATATTGGATGGGGTCAGTTGTAATTTGAATAGCAATCAGTTATTAAGGAAGGACTGTATTAGCAGAGAGTTTTTTATTTTACTATGCTTTCTTTTAAACTAAAAAAACACCTCTTTATGTTCTACTTTATAGCACAGGTTTTAATTTAATTTTTTTGAATGTCACACCTCCTGTTATGCATGCTGCATTTCTTTTCCTTGCTATTATTTTTCTTTTGATGTTACATCGTGCTGTTCCAATCCATGGTCACAGCAATAATTTTATTTCTTATTAGATTAGCCATTTTTAAATGTAGTCTAGCTGGATACTCCCTCCTTCATTTTTTAAAAAGTCAAGTCTTCTCCAAGGCAACCATTTTGTAAGAGTGCTTACAATTCATTGTCAAAATTTCTAATGTGTCCAAACCCTCCCCCCACAATAGTTTTATAAGAACGTCACCTGTTGCTTTGAAATATGTGTGTGTCTCTTAAGGTCAGTTTTTGACCTCTGGAAACTGCTTGTACCAGTCCCTGCAGATCTCTCAGCAAGATTTTTTAAAAAGTGATTTGCCATTACATCATTCTGGGGCTGAGAGAGAATGACTGGTCCCAAATAACCCAGCTAGCTTTCTGCCTCTGGCGGGACTGTTTTTAGCTTGGTACCTTAACCAATACCTTCAAAATTGGCTCTCACTTTGAAAGAGACACAAAGCCAAAATTGACAATGCAAACAGAAATGCACTGGAAGATTTGCAGGATGAGCCAGAAATATAGGTCTCTTCAGTGGGAAAACTTACCCGTAACCTTCTTTCAAACGTGGAAATATTGCCTTTCGTTTGTTCCTTCCTTTGCCTCCACTCGATAAGGTTGGAGTTATGCTCCCCAGGTAAGGAGATATTACATTTTCCTAAGGTGGGGTTGACCACACCAGCTAGGATATGTGTCTCAGCATTCAGCATCAGCTCCATTCCACTGGCAAATGTGACTCGGAGGGACCCGTCTGGACTGACCCGATAAATATTCTGAATATTGTCTGTCATCACACAAAACAAGAGGAGAAAGAGCTCAGCTATTCATTTTGATGAGTTAAACAATGTGTGCGTGAAGTCTTTATTTATCTAGTCTTGGAATGACAACTGGAAAAATCTGGGGGGTTTTGCGATGATACTGCATTCAAACCCCAATATAGCTTATTCACATTATTCTCTAAATCAAAGAAAACAATTTCCTATACAAATAAAAAATTCCATATCAGTCTGAACAGCGTGTTATCTGGGCACAGTCAGTTTTAAGTAGAGATACAACATTAATCATCATCATCATCATCATAGATATGCCTATGTTAATCACAAAATAGTAATACAATTAGTTTGTCCATCATATAAAATTTTCAATACTATTTTTTTCCTTATCTTTTCAGGTTCTAAACTCTGTTTATTAGTTAACCATTGGTAAAACAAGTCCCGTGTTAAAAAAATATTCAGTTTCTTCCTTTTCCACTTCCTTTTAAGTGTTAATCTATCAATCTCAGCACATTCTAGTAATTTTTATAACACTTTCATCTGTAGGGGTCTCTTTATTTTTCCATTGTTGTGCAAACACAATTCTTGCTGCCATTAACACATGTAAAATTAAGTATGTTTTCTTTGTTTTACTGATCTGGTAATATACCTGTTCTGTATGTAAATAGTTGGCTCCAAATAACACATTCTGATTGGTTGCTTAAAACTAGAAGGGATTGGTTCAAAAAGGAACCAATCCCTGAAGCTGCAGGAAGGCGGCAAACTCAAACAAATGTCATTGGCTAACAAGCCGGGCAGAGAAAAAGGTATAAAAGACTGGCGCGGCTTGAGCCAACGTTCCGTTTTCAACTGCTGTTAGAAATAAAGACATTGTTGTCGGAATCCGGTCTACCTCGCATTTTTCCAGACAAAACACTGGCGAGAAGGTGGGATCATCCTAAACGCGAGACCAAGCACGCGGTGAGAGAAAGTTCCAGACGACAAACAGAATGGCTGGGAACAACGCACCGCCCGCACCTTTTAATCCAACGAAGAGGATTGGGATTCCTATGTAGACCATTTCCAGATGTACCTGGAAAGCAATGAGATGGAGGACATCTCAGAACAACGCAGGAGAGCCTTTTCTTAACGCACTGCGGGCCGACCGTCTTCAAGATGGCTAAAGCCCTGGCGAAGCCCGAGACGTTAAACAACTAACATGGCGAACTTCAGAGACTGCTGAAAGCCCACTACGCACCGATTGTGTCCAACCTCATAAAACGGCACAAATTCTACCGGAGAGACCAGAGAGAAGGTGAGACCGTAGCTGATTTCGTAGCCGCTCTCTCGACAAATAGGGGGAGAGTGCGAATTCCTAAACCTTGATGAGGCTATGAGAGACCGAGTAGTGTTGGGACTAAGAGATTCAAACAACACAAAGCAAGCTATAAACAAGCCTAAAATAACCTTAGCCGAGGCCATCGCGGAAGCCACAGCCGCTGAAGCCGCGAAAAAATCGGCCGTTACAATGAAGCAGATGAACACAAGCGAGATGAAACAAACCTGGCCACAAGGAGAAAACAGTCTTCCGTTACCACACCACGAAGACTATGGCGAAACATCCGAATCAGACGAAGAAGACGATGAGGTCCACCGTATGTACGCCAGCAGGAAAGAGCGCGGAAAGAGATTTTGGCGGAATGCGCTGGCTGTGGAGGAAGTCACCAAGAACTGAATGCAGGTTTCTCATGCCATCTGCAGAAATTGCAAGAAACGAGGCATTCGAGAAAGTCTGCAGGAACAGAAAAAACTACAGCTCAACGAGATGCAACAATTCCCCCACATGACCAAGCCCAGGCGAACTTGAGAGAAGTGGCAGCGGAACAAGCAAACCGCAAAGAGAGAATACACATCAAACTGTTACAATAGGAAGCGCTAAGACGGAAAGTGGAAAGAAAGTTAAGATAACCTAAGAATTGAAGGAAAGCCCTGCGAAATGGAAGTAGACTCGGGATCCTTCCTATCCATGGTCTCTTGGACACCATCAAGCAATAGTCCTGACATCCACAAAGAACTCCAAAAGCAGCGGCTAACACTCAAGGACTACCAGGGAACGCGAATCCGGTAGTTGCATGGTCAATTCCAAGTCACGTACAAACACTCCATGTTGAGGTACTTCCGCTGACCATAGTTTGATCGAGATAGACCGAGCGCTCCTGGCATCGATGGTTCACGCCATTGGGCATCGGGATGACGGGTAGACCAAGTGAGCACAGCCCGACTGGAGGAAGACCTAATCGGGAATTTCCAAGACGTGTTCGACGGCTCACTTGGCAAGTATCGGGGAAACCCTATTTCTTTCAGTCTAGACCCCCAGGTAACCCAGAAGACTAAAAGCCAGGCAAGTCCCGTTTGCTTTAAAAACAAAGATTGAGGAGCAGCTAAATAACTAGTAGCTCAGGGGGTATTAGAACCTGTGGACATGCCAAATGGGAAACGCCGATAGTCACACCTATTAAGCCTGATGGGTCAATTCGAATCTGTGTGTGACTACAAGGCTACCCTGAACCACGCACTACACACAGAGCGCATACCCGGTGCCAGTAGTCCAGCACTTGCTACATTCCCTGGGGGTGGAAAAGTTTTTGCCAAACTCGACCTGGCACAAGCTTATCAACAACTCCCAGTAGACCCGAAACAGCAGAGCACAGACCATAGTTACACACAAGGGGGCTTTCAGATGTAAGAGGCTCCAATTTGGAGTCAGTGTGCACCAGGCTTTTTCAGAGCCTAATGGAACGTCTTTCAAATGGCATAAGGAGTCGTACCGTATTTCGACGACTCCTAATTTCAGCAAAAAACGAAAACCAACTAAAACAGAGACTTAAAGAAGTATTAACTAAATTCAGGGAAGCTGGATTAAAAGTAAAAAGAAAAGTGCTGCCTGGTTAAAAGAGCGTAGAATTTCTGGGCTATTTGATAGACGGAGAGGGCATACACCCCACGAAAAGAAAACTAACCATAAAAGACGCACCAGAACCAAAGAAAAAAGCGAGTTACAAGCATTTCTGGGTCTGATAAATTTTTATAATGTTTTCCTACCAAATAAGGCTACAATAGCAGAACCCGCTACACCAGTTACTGGACAAGAAAGCAATTTGGACTTGGGGTACAAAGAGAAAAAAGCCTTTCAGCAAATAAAAAACTTGCTATTCGACACCGTTCTCATTCAATTTAGCGACACGCTACCATTGAGAGTGACCTGCGACGCATCACCATTTTGGAGTTGGAGCCATCCTGAGCCACCAACTCCCTGACGGAAGAGAGGCACCATCGCGTACTATTCAAAAACCCTGTCAAAAGCCGAGCGGAATTACAGCCAATTGGACAGAGAAGCCTTAGCAATTGTCACTGGGGTAAAACGTTTTCACGAGTTACCTATATGGGCGGACTTTTCAAATTGTCACAGACCACAAACACTTACTTGGAATTTTGGCGGGAAACAAGCCCACACCAAATATCCTGTCTCCAAGAATGACTAGGTGGTCGGAGTTCCTAGCAGCCTATTCCTATACTCTAATACACCGGCCAGGGAACAAATTTCCCATGCAGACGCTTTGAGCAGAGCACCATTGCCAGCAACAGAAGAAGACCCGTGCACCAACGATGACTGCCCTACAGATAGAGACATGCCCCGATCTACCATCTCCGCGAATGATGTCACCAGAGCCACTGCAAAAGACCCACTGACTGCCCGCGTACTTAACTGGGTAGGTAGAGCTGGCCGGAAGATCAAAAAACGAGACTTTTAAACCTTTCCGGACCAGACAAACCGAACTCTCGATAGAAAAGGGGTGTTTTACTGTGGGGTGAGCGGGTAATTATCCCCAACAATTGCAACCAGGGTACTTAGTATGTTTGCACGAGGGACACCCGGAATTGTTATGAAAAGCCTTGCTAGGAGTTATGTCTGGTGGCGGTATTGATAAGGACATTGAATATTGGGTAAACTCGTGCAACAAATGCCAGAGAGTCAGACCATCTCCACCAAAAGCACCTATAAGGGACTGGGAATTCCAGAGGCCCCTGGTCGCGAATCCACATCGATTCGGAGGTCCTACCAAGGGGCACATGTTTCTGATTGTCGTGGACGCATACTCCAATTGGTTAGAGGTAAAAATTATGCCATCAACGACAACAGAACTGTAATAAGAGGATTAGACAAACTTTTTGCAACCCATGGCCTACCGACGTCCTAGTGTCCGATAATGGACCACAACTAACCAGCTTCAATTCGAACAATACCTAGCCTCCCTAGGTATAAGACATGCCCTCACAGCGCCGGCCCATCCGGCTGCAAACGGTAGGGCTGAAAGAATGGTCAGATTTTACCAAGGAGGTTTGGAAAAGATGGACACTGGGGACGTCCAAAGCAAAATAAACCGGCTACTCACCCTCCAACATATAACACCAAGTACCACAACCAACAAAACCCATCAGAACTACTGATGGGGAAAAAACTTAGATCGCACTTAGACCGGTGCATCCAAATTTCACACCTGAAACCCCCCGACTCCTCTACACGATTCAGGAGTTCAAAATTGGCGATTTAGTTTATGCAAAGAATTTCACTGGGACCATTATGGTTACCGGGACAAATTACAGACATAACAGGCCCCAAGTCTTACGCGTTAATGGTAGACGACGGCAGGGAGTGGAAGCGGCACATAGACCAGCTCTGGTCCCGAAATTTAGAACGAAATGAAAAAACACAACCATGCAATTACAAAACGACGAAATTCAAACCAAAGAGGGGGGGGGAATGCGAAAAATAAATAAAGAACCGTTTAAATCAAACGCCGAAAATCAATTCAGCCAAAAAGAGCAAAATGGAGACTCACTGTTTGAAGGAAGTTGCGGGAAGAATCCATCGGAGGGGCCAGCCAAGCCAGCTCAACCTGCCCGGAGGAACGGGGGGAGCGGCGAAGCCGCCGGCCTGAGCAACTCAGGCGGCAGCAAAATGCGGCCTCACCCTTCCAGACGGTTCCAGGGAGAAGGACAGAAGAGACGACAACCCCATCGAACAGGTCGAAGACACAAACAAGAATGAACCGCGGCAGTCCAGTCGAGTCAGAAGAAGCCCCGCCTACTTGCGAGACTACGTCACGACGTAGGACTGAACTAAGAGGGGAGGGGTGTTCTGTAGTAAATAGTTGGCTCCAAATAACACATTCTGATTGGTTGCTTAAAACTAGAAGGATTGGTTCAAAAGGAACCAATCCCTGAAGCTGCAGGAAGGCGGCAAACTCAAACAAAATGTCATTGGCTTACAAGCCGGCAGATACAAAAGTGTATTAAAAGACTGGCGCGGCTTGAGCCAACGTTCCGTTTTCAACTGCTGTTAAGAAATAAAGACTTTGTTGTGGGAACCCGGTCTACCTCGCGTTTTTCCGGACAAAACAATACCCAACAAGAATATTTCTAGTTTCAAATCTATATGTTGCTTTATCATTTTTTTAACCAAGTATGTATTTCAAAAATGTATCAATAAAATATATACAAAAAAGAAAGAAAGAAAGAGAGAAAGAAAGAAGGAAAGAAAGAAAGAAAGAAAGAAAGAAAGAAAGAAAGAAAGAAAGAAAGAAAGAAAGAAAAGAATTTCTCACAGTAATACTGAAGGAAGATAGGGCATTAATAGCACTGAAAAGGGAAGACTTCCCAGCGCTTTGAAAATATAGTTTGATTACCAAATATAGTATGATTACTTGATTACAGAATGGTGAGTGCAGGATTGTAATCTGTTTTATTAAGGTGTAACACTGACCCACATATAAAAGGAGCAAGATGTGGACTGCCATATTGCAGATGTTGATCCTACATAGACATGGATTCCACTCTACATACCCACACAACAGAACCATAATATAGCAGTGCTCTTTATTGTAATGAATACTGAATCTCTTAAAAAATTAGTTTTTTTGCAAACATCTGCATTCATTTTTGCAAACAAGGGATTCTCATTAAGTAATTTTGCTTAGAGTGGGAAGTTGAAAAGGAAACTTATGATCTTAAAGAGGAAATAAATTGTCATCCCCAGTTGTAAAAAATAATCTGTTCTCCAGAATTGCTGCTAAAGTGCAAACATATATTTTTTAGTCCAGGATGGGGAACTGTAACCCTGGAGCAATTGTACCCTGAAGTGCAGGAGAAAAGAATTCTGCATCCTTGCTTCAAATATTGCTTTTTTAAAAATTCACAATCTGGCTCATTAAAAGCAGCACCCGAAGGCTTGAAACTTCCACAGGATTCAAAACTCTGACTCTTGTATAGAATAAATCAATTTGAGAACTTTTGGAAAAACAAAAGCATAGTTATCAATGTTTGGTAAACAGGTTTTGTTTTAAACAAAAACCAAAAACAATCTGAGTTGCTATAATTGGGCATTTGCTAAGATTTTATTCAACAGACTTTTTACCCTGTACCAACTGAGTTTATTAACATATGGAATTTGTTCTTAATTTTATTATGTGACTAAAATTGACAGAGATGAGCTGAAGTGTGGAATAATTACTGCAAAACACTTCCCCCCCCAATAAAAGCTTGTAACTTTTTTTGTGTCTTCCAGTTTATTGTCTTTCTCTCTATATTATAAGCCCCAGGGAAATATTTGTATTTGAAATGCATTGGGTTGTAATAAAATAATACTTTCTGTAGCATCTGGAAATCTTTCTCTCCCTCTTTGAGGGTGAACATCCCCCTTCCTCCAAATCTCTGGCTTTTTTGTGTAACTGAAATAAAAGTTATGTTACTGTTTTCTTAAATGACTAAATGCAGCTATTAGAACTCTCTAATAGCTGAAGAGTATCTGGCAGTGATAACTTAAAGAAATATGGGTCACAGTAAGTCAAATCTGTCAGTTTTGCAAGTTTCCACAAATTATTAAGTTTCATCATCAAAACACACAAACAGACACACAAATATTGTTGGTGTTTATAACACTCAAAAATTTATGGAATTACTCTGGTTTCAATCTTTGCTGTGTCCTACTCAGATCTACAAAACTTGGGGAGAGATTATCTGTCCATTTGGAATGAGGCATCATCAATACACAGATGATACCTAATCATCTGTGTTTATTTACTTGAGTTTTATCCCAACTTTATTGCTCTGTATGAACTCAAGGTGCAAACATACATAATACTCCTTCCTCTTCTTATTTTCCACACAACAACAAATATAAATTGGCATGTGACTCACGATGACAAACATAAAAAAAAAAAAATCAACATCCTTGGGTGGAGTCTGGGCAACTGAATGGAGCTGAGTGTTTACTGGCCGGATGCCTTTCCTGTCACCAATGCAGAGTTTTATTCAGTAGATATATTCTCATCGTGCCCAGAGAAGAAATATCTGCCTTTACCTAGGATTGAACTTGCAGCCTCCTCATTGTGAGGTGAGAGCTCCACCTCTAGTCCACTCCACTACTCCCCCCCCCAAAACCCCCCCACTAAAAATGCAAGCAGGTAATAGAATAAAATAAAAAAAATACAATCTACAAAGTAGCCTGCAAAGAGAAGAGTTGGGGAAAACAGTCATTCAGCAGACCCGACCACTCCTGGATCCAATGCCTTGGTTGAGTGGGTTGCACAAACCAATTTATTCTTTCTGAAACAGGCATTCTGGGCCCATTGGGCAATATGACAAAAGTCCTAATCAGTGGTAGGATTCAAATTTTTTTGCTACTGATTCTGTGGGAGTGGCCTGGTGGGCTTGGCAGGGGAGGGTTACTGCAAAATCCTCATTCCCTCCCCACCCCACTAACCTGCTTTCCAGCTCCGTTCTCCTGTGCAGGGCAACCAAAGGAGACCCAGCCAGTCAGCTGAGACTCGATGGGAGGCAGAGAATAGATGGGGTTGGTGGAGCCAGTCAGAGGTGGCATTTGCCGGTTCTCTGAACTTGTCAGAATTTCTGCTTCCGGTTTTCCAGAACTGGGCCGAACCGGCTGAATACCACCTCTAGTCTTAAAACACCTATCTGGAGGCTCTCAAAGGAAAAACAGGCTCAGATTCAACTGAATATGATGATGGGTGGTTGACATGGAGGATGTCTAATTCCAGGGTTGCGCCATCTTTGACTCTTGACGAGATTGGGGTCTGCTTTCCCCAGAAAAAAAAGCAGACTCACAATCTAGGGTTCCTTCTGGAAGCAGTTCCTGCTCAAAGAGAGGATGGAGATCATGGACAGTAAGACTTTTCATGGCTTCAGCCTGTGTGTCATCTACAACTCTTTTTGAAATCATGTGTTGAAGGTAGTCGCCCATGTCATTGTTATCCTGTCAACCCCATGAGATAGACTAGATCAGAAAATGACCTCTGCAGGAAAGCTAATAATACTTTGATTGAGATAGAATCAAATAGCAGAATCTTGTAAGTCTGATGGAGCTATTCTTTCTTCCTTTCCTTCTTTCATTTCTTCTTTTTTTCTTTCCTTCCTTCCTTCCTTCCTTCCTTCTTTCCTCCTCCTCCTCCTGTTTTGGTAACAGTTCTTGCATGTTTCCACCAAGGTTGCCTTCCTTACTATCATCTCTAGCACAACTTATTGTAACTTGCTATATGTGCTTGAAGAACATTTCAAGTGGTCCAGAAATGGATCTGGAGGTATGCTTAGAGGTCAATCAAGATACTCTCTGCTGTAACAGCTGTACTGGTTATAAGTAGGTTTCTGAGGGCAATTTAAGATGTTGGACACTAATTGGAGAAGGGTCAGAATAGGATAACTTAGGAACTGCTTTTCCACAATAGTTTCTCTCTGTCCTACTCACAGAAGTAGATTGTACCAGCTAGTTATGAGTCGGAAAGTATGGAACCCCACTGGTGGGTAATTCTCTTAAGTAGCTCTTACTTCTTTAGAATAATTGCTCCCTAAGGCTAGGATGCTGAAACATAGCTGACCCAGAAAGCCTTTGGGGATTAATTATAACCAACATTGCTATGTTTAAGACATTTAACTTACTACTTTTAGCCTTCATTTAAGCTGAGATTTAATTACACGACTGTTCTAGTTAATTATTATAGTGACTTGCATCGGGTTTTACATGTAAATTATGTAACCCACCCAGAGTCCTGTGGCAGTCAACAAATCCCATAAATAAATAATAAATAAGCAAATGAATAAAACAAGACAGGCAGGCAGGCATGGAAATTCCAAAGTTTAGAGAACATTTCGCCAAAGTTTATGTGATCTTCACTTTTGTTGGATTTTGTCAGCTTTGTGGGGTCTGACATCGGTAAAGCTTTAGGATCGTAATTTATCATTCATAGCTTTTATGTACATGAGAGCTTATGCACTGAAGACAAATTCCTTAGGTGTCCAATCACACTTGGCCAATAAAGAATTCTATATTTCATAAGAGTAAATGCAAAGGAATCAACAAACACCAAAGTAGTCACAATTGGAGTGGTGGTTCAAATGCTCAGCCAAGTATGATCTGGACATGGTTTGTTGAAATACCCCATATTGGCTGGCTTGAACCAAGTTAAAATGTGGTCTCTGGTTTTGGTATCAGGTTAGTTTGTGGAATTCAATAATATTATGTTTGAGCTGAGCAGTGTGATGTTCAATCCTAGGTAGTGGCAGATGTTTCCCTCCTAGGGCGCAAAGAAAAAAAAATCTGCTGCAAAGTCCGCATGGTATTAGGAAGGGCATCCAGCCAGTAAATGCTCAGCTCCATCCAGTGGCCCCGACTCTACCCCAAATTAAGGGATTACAGGGTCATAAAAAGGGAGTTTAATGATATTATAGTGGAGCTGCCCTACAACTAGGGGTGGGCTCAGGGGAGGGATTCCACCAGTTCACACCTATTCGCTAGAACTGGTTGTTAACATTCTAAGCAGTTCGGAGAACTGGTTGTTAGAAGAAATTACTGGGCTAATCCTGTAAGGAAGGCAGGAAGGAAACATTCTGGTGTTGCTTATCGAAACTGCCTCTCCGTTAGCCCTTACTACATTCTTGGCAGGATTAGACTTCCTGTCTCTGGAACTTCTCTGGAGTTTTTCCCCTCCTTTGCTGGTACTTTGCTTGTGTGGAGTGACCATTCAAAGTTACAATGGCACTGAAAAAAGTGACTTATGACCATTTTTCACACTTACAATTATTGCATCATCCCCACAGTCTTGAGAGGCCAGGCGAGGAGATGTGAGTGATATTGAGTTGGCCATACCCCACCAATAACATGACCACCAAGCCATGCCCATCACCTAAGCCACACCCACAGAACCGGTTGTTAAAAAATTTGAATCCCACCCCTGGGTGGGCTGCTGGGGATTCGCAGGGGTTTGGGAGAGCCCCTAGCTATGATTCTGTGCAATTTGGAGAACCCTCAAATCCCACTCCTGGCTGGCCCTACCCACCATGCCCCTCCCCTCCCAGGAGTCCCCACGCGGCCAGTTCTGGATGCAGGTAAGTGCAGGGGGCGCGTGGAGGATTGGGGAGGGTGAAACATCCTCCTGGAAGTTCGGGAAGGCTGGAAATGGGCCTGTTTCCGGCTTCCAGAGAGCCTCCAGAGCACAGGGAGGCTGTTTTTGCTCTCCCCGAGGCTTGAGGAAAGCCTCCAGAACCCGGGGAGGGCAAAAACATCGCCCCCCAATGTTGCAGGATGCCAACTAGGCCACGTCCACCATGACCACGCCCACCCAGCAACCGGGCAGAGAACCCATTGCTTAAATTTTTGAAGCCCACCCCTGCCTGCAACCTTCCTCTAGGTTCTAATACTGTTCATAAATTTATTATTCTTTCTCTTGTTTTGTTTATCTGGGACAAATACTAAGCCAATGGACTGCAATGTCCTACGTCTCCAGTTTTAGAAGTGGTGTCATCACAGTTAGTTTCCAAAGAGGCCAGTTTTAGTGACACCCAACTTGGTTCAGTCTCTCGCACTGGAGATAATAAGTTTGATCAAATTATGTTGATTGTTTAAAGGAAAAAAACCCACACACTTCTGATCTCAAGGCTTCTTATAGTTGTCATCTTATTATTCTGAACTTGCTTGATCAGATCTGTTGAGTAACATGTAGGAGCCAATAGAATGAGCTACCTTGCTTTGGTACAGGGCTTTGAAAAAATATATTCAGAAGAATGTTAAAACTATGAGATCAAACACAGAAAAAACAACAATTATAGGATTCCTACCTTGTTTTAAAGTATAAATAGTTGAGGTAGCTGAAAAGTTAGTTGCTGTAATCACATTTTCCTTATTTGAAGCATCAATTTCTATCCTCATCAGTTTTTCAACATCGCTATGGAAACTGCTGACTTCCCCAGTTGGGAAAGTTGCATTTGTTAAATGGCCATCGGAATCATACCTAGGAAAATAAAAAAAACACAGATAAATGGAATATACAATGCAGTGCACTGAAAAAGAAAGAGGAAGGAAGGAAGAAAGGAAGGAAGGAAGAAAGAAAGAAAGAAAAAATAGAAGGGAAGGAAGAGGAATAGAAAGAGGGAGATGTACCCATATCAAATCAACATTTTATTATGTTCATCAACAGATGAATCTATATATATATAAAAGCAAAATACCATTCATGTATCATCACAAAATTTCCAGAACTGTTTGTTCCTCTTGGCTTCTAGGTGCTCACTAAGAAAGGATTTTTCAAAATGACCATCAGAGCATTAGTATTTGCTGTATTATTATTATTATTATTATTATTATTATTATTATTATTATTATTATTATTATTATTATTATTATTATTACATGTGATGCTATGGAGTTCTACTCCCCCTCCCCACCTGAAAAGAAATCTGTTCCAAATGCAAAACACAAGCACAGGAGAGGAGTTTCAGTTTCAGTTTCAGAGCAGCAACCAGCTTTAGTACGGAACAGTTGAGCTAAGCCATGCGCAGGCTCCTTGCTGTCACCTTGCTCACACAGCAAATACTGTTTCAGTTTCCAAACAGCTCTCAACTGTTCACACACCGACAGGACACTAGGACATATAAATACTTGATGGATGCTGGTAGGCAGACACAGTTTTTTCCCGCCTTATTTTCCTCCCCCACAACTAAGCCCGACTACAAAAGCAACCCATTCTTTCCCTAGCTATCAAGTGAGTCTGGACTGGCTAGCCCAGAGTAAACTCATAGCATTTAGACTTACCTGCTGTTTTCAGCTGCCTGCAATCATAAAGCCTTTGGCTTTCCAAAAGGCATCACAAGCTGTTTTGGGATCCTGTTTTGGCTAAAGAGTTGGGTCGAAATGTGCCTCCTACTTAGAATGGCTAATCTTTACAATGATTAAAAAGTCACTTTTCATTCCCAGGACAAAATTTGCCCTGTGGAAGTTTTCCACAACTGGTGCAGCCAACTGCAGACCAAATGCTTTTGGAAAACAAGGTTATTATTGTTGTTTTTTAGCTCCAGTCTGCTCCCTAGCATCACAGCCTAATTTGATATTTCTTTATAGGCACAGAGCCCTAAAGAAAGCTTTTGCCATTTTTTTTTTTTAGATGCGTGCAGGACAAGGTAGTAGACAGGGGTGGCCTTCAAAAATTTAGCAACTGGTTCTCTGCCCAGTTGGTGGGTGGACGTGGTCATGGTGGGCGTGGCCTAGTCGGCCTCCTGCACCATGGAGGGGGGGGAGGGGTGTTTTTGCCCTCCCCAGACTCGGGAGGTTTTCCTTGAGCCTCTGGGAGGGGTAAAGACGGCTTCCCCAGGCTCTGGAGGCCATAAACGGGCCTGATTTTGGCCTTCTGGAACTTCAGAGAGGTCCGTTCTTCATCCTTCTCGGGTTCCTCGAGCCTCCAGGAGGATGAAAATGGCCTCCCCAGGCTCCGGAGGCTGGAAATGGGCCTGATTTTGAGTTTCTGGAACTTCTGGGAGGCCCATTTTTCGCCCTCCCTGGGCTCCAGAGGCTTTCCTCAAGCCTCTGGGAGGGCGAAAATGTCTTCCCCAGACTCCAGAGGCCCCAAACAGATCCATTTCTGGAGCCTTCTGGAGTCTCTGGAAGGCCCATTTTTCTCTTTCCCTGAGCCTCCACGCGGGTCCTGTACTTACCTGGGATCCAAAATAGGCTGCACGGGGGCTCCTGGGAGGGGTAGGGCCATCCACGGTTGGGATTTGCCAGTTTGTCGAATTGGCCATAAAATGGCCATAAAATTAGCTACGGGTTTGCCCGAACTGGGGTGAACCGGTATCAGCTTACCCCTGCTCATAGACCAACTTGGAATCATGATGATGTTAGATGCCATAGCTTTGCTTTGCAACACAGGTAGCCCTCGACTTACAATGGTTCATTTAGTGTCCCTCTTTGCTTTTGAGAAATGTGTGCCACGCTGTTTGGCTCAAGACATTTTTCATCCCTGGCATCTCTATTCATAAATAAGACCACGGAGTTCAAGGGGACAATTAAAAAGTATAGAGAACTGTACTTTTAAGATTTTTTTTTTTTTTAAAGAGCCCCTTTCTCATTGTGGGCCAATTCATTTGATGTAGATTTATCACACTCTTGTTGCAACTTTCAAGATTTTATTGGCACTTCTGACGCTTTGTTTCATAAGCCACCTTGCTTAACTCACCAGGAAGAAGGCAATTATGTACATAAAAAATAATTCAAAAATAATGATGGTGAATTTATGGACAGCTGCAGAAGAAACGGCACAGTAAACCCTGGAAGTATGATGGAACCTAAGAGATGCCACAAGAGGTCACTCTGTCCTAAGAAAAAGAGAATAATAATAATAAAAAAAACCCCTGAGCTACTGGAGCTAAGAAAAAGACATTCGACTCCCTGAAATGTTTAAAGTTTCCTATCTTGAATGGCTCAGGTTTCATAATGCTACAAGAAACATATTGAGGGTTTTAGACAATGCCCCAGATGCAGGAGTCTCCAGGTTTATGAATTGCAGCGTTGCACACCTACACATCTAGGGTGTGCTGCTGGCATGTTTTATGTCTTCTAGCTGAGGCTTCACAGCACTGATGAGAAGGGATGACAGCTCTTCTGTGCCTCCTAATGGGAAATCCAGCTGTCCATTTCCAGCTGTTCAGGTTTTTCTCATCCCCCTCTCCTATTCCGTTGGTTGAAAGCCAAGCTGCCAAAGCTGCTTCCCCCCCCTCCCCCCCGCTGGGGATTCAAGCATTTACTGGCCTGCCAGGAGCTGATCGGAACAGTTGATACCTTGATAACAAGGCCGGATGATAACTGAGCCAATTCTCTGCTATTCCCTTCCCAATTCTACACTCATTTCTCCATGAAAACATGACTCCTTTTGAGCCAGAGGCTGTCAAATCTGTGCCATTGAATATTTAGAGGTTTTTGGGTTTTTCTTTTGGCTGACTGTTCTCCATCCCACTTGACCTCAGGGATGATCTCAACAGAGGAATCACATCAAAGGGAAGTTGACCACATGGAGAAATGACCGTCTTTGCTTTCGAGAAAAGTGTGCCAAGATTGTTTGGCTTAAGGGATGTTTCATCCCTGGCTTATTTGGAAATGCACTGTAAGAACAGTTAGGGATAGGGTTTGTTTTTGCAGAAGAGTTGAAGTGTTTGAACTGGTGTGATAGATTTTGGGCAGCTGCAAGGCTGAAGGCACCCATTTCACTTCTTAAAATCCACCTCCACCCAAATGCATTGGAAGGGGAAAAACATTTGGTCCCTGTTTCACCTGGAAAGGTTTTGGGCAACCACATGGAATCTCTAGGACATTTTTTGTACCATCGGTTTCCAAGGATGATTTTGTAGGTCTGTGTGAATCCCTTGAGCATCTTGACGACAAGAGAACCAACTTGTCAGATCCGTCTATCTGCCATTTTCCAATGGAAGAAAGGGTGGGTGGGTTTGGTTTTGATACAATTAATTCTTTTCCTCTCTATGTAGCCTAAGTATCCTATTTCTTACCCTGTCTTTTGTATAACCTTTTATAACTGATTTATAACTGTTGCCTGGCACTCCAGATGCCCGGAAGAGACGCAAGGGGAGAAGGGGCCATGTGGATTGCAGTGCTGGAAGGTACCTTGTAGGAACCTTTCCTTATCTGCTTTCTCAGAGAGGCTGGTAAAATAACATCTTCACAGCTGTGGCTTGGTGGAATCCACATCAGACTGTTGGGAGGGGTTTCAAATTCCCTTTATCCTAGTTGCATGCCCTGAAGGACTTCAGAGTCTGCTTTGAATTTTGACTTGCTTTGACCTCTCTTCAATAAAATTCCTTTTGAAGTTTTCAAGAGTCTATACTTATTTTTTGAAGAGGGGAGAGACTGGTCCTTTATACAACTAGTAGTGGCAGAAGGTTAGAATCTTGTTGGAAAATAGCAATAGCCCCTTGACTTGTATACCGCTTCACAGTGCTTTACAGCCCTCTCTAAGCGGTTTACAAAGTCAGCATATGGCCAACAATCTAATAAGAAATAAAGTTATTGCTGCGACCATGGATTGGAACAGTACGATGTAACATCAAAAGAAATATAATAGCGAGGAAAAGAAATGCCGCATGCTTAACAGGAGGTGTGACATTCAAAGAAATTAAATGAAACTAAAACCAGTGCTATAATTTAGGGCATAAAGAGTTTTTTTAGTTTAAAAGAGAGCATAGCAAAATAACAAACTGTTTGCTAATACAGGTAGTCCTTGCTTAATAACAGATCACCATTCAAATTACAACTGACCCCCTCCAATATATTAGCAATAGCACTTAGACTTATATACCACTCTCTGGTGCTTTACATCTCTCTCTAAGTAATTTACAGAGTCAACCTATTGTCTCAACCATCTGGGTCCTCATTTTACCGACCTCGGAAGGACGAAAGACTGAGTTAACCTTGAGCCTGTGAGAATCGAACTGCAGGCCGTTAGCAGAAGTCGTTTGCAGTATTGCATTTTAACCACTGTGCCACCACAGCTCACGCCCACTGTCTCAGGAAAAGACCATTAAGAGACAGAAAATATCCTGGGATTCAGGGGGTGTTTTCTCAGGATGACACACAAAACGAGTAGCCATACTATTATCAAAAAATTACAACCACTGTAGAGCAACCAACATGAGATATGAAAAGGATAACACTGCCATACATCAAAAACATCTCAGAAACAAGATTATTATAACCACACTTCATTCCTGTAACACACAAACTAAAGCCCTCCAAAACATGTTGACTAAATCAGAGGAGAAAAAAAACCCACCAGGAATCATTTAGAACACATAGTATGAAGACTATTATAAGCACTATATGTGACAAAGAGGCAGAAGTTTAGTCTCTGGGTCATCTCTGAATATCAAGTAGCAATTAGAAGACACAGTAAAAATTCCTTAATTTCATAACACACGGACAGATTTATACAGTTTCAGCTGGACTGTATTACATCCAAGAAAGCTAGGGAATGCCTGGAAGATTGGCACTCAGTTCCCTGAGGAATTCTGACTCATAAATGTTATGAGCTATGGTGGCACAGTGGTTTTGAGTGCAGTACTGCAGGCTACTTCTGCTGACTGCCGGCTGCCTGCAATTTGGCAGTTCAAATCTCACCAGGCTCAAGGCTGCCTCAGCCTTCCATCCTTTTGAGGTGGGTAAAATAAAGTAAAACCCAGATTGTTGGGGACAATAGGCTGATTTTGCAAACCGCTTAGAGGGGGAGGGAAAGCATTGTGAAACAGTATGTAAGTGTAAGTGCTATTGCTATGGCTATTAGGAGAGATGAAATGATGAAGCTGCGGGAACTTTAGAGGAAAGTGACCATGTCAAGGGGCTCCTGCTTGGGCAGGGGGTTGGACAAGAAGTCTTCCAAGGTCCCTTCCAACTCTGTTATTCAGACAAAGCAGCACATAGAGATAAACAACATTTATATGTTATACAAAAGAGACAAGTAAAAAGCTAAGAAGGAAACAACAAAATTAGCACACCAGTTTGCCAACACTTACATAAAATGGGAATTAACACAGGATTAACACTAGACAAAAATCAAGCAGTAAACAATACCCTAATCAAGGAACTACCAAGGAGAAAGATCACCCCCACCAACACCGAGAGGACAAGATATTGTAAATAGAGAGCAAACCTGATTCTCAGTGACACTGATGATGTTACCTAGTTGGATAATGAAATGTTTGCAAGCAAGCAACCAAGCTCAGAGAACATCAAGGACTCCAAAGAGTTTAAAACATAACTGGTAACTAGGCTCGATACCCCTGCTTCGCTACAAAACGATGTGCTCGGGGTTAGTTTTATAATAAGGGGGAAAAAAATCTGCCTCTGTTCACCAGCATCCATCGGTATTCAGCTGGCTAGCGTCCTGTCAGTGTGTGAGAGAATTGAGGGCTGATTGGAAAACGAAACAGTATTTGCTGTGTGAGCAAGAAGGAGACAGCAAAGAGCCTGGGCATGGCTTAGCTCAACTGTTTTGTACTAAAGCTGGTCGCTGCTGTGAAACTAAAACTGAACCTTCTCTCCTCTGCTTGTGTTTTGCATCGGAACAGATTTCTTTTCAGGTGGGGAGGGGACATCAAACTCCCTTAGTATCAGAGCGTGTTAATAATAATAATAATATAGGAAATACTAATGCTCTGATGGTCATTTCAAGAAATCCTTTCAAATTTCAAATTTGGAGGCTTTACAGTTCTGGAGATTTTGTGATGATGCGTGAGTGGCATTTCACATATTTATATAGTGAAATGCATATATATATATATATATTCTCTTCTATTGCTACTTAAGTTAAAATTCAGCCTTAGCAGCAGATCTCACTGGATAGCTTTGATCTGATCATTCCAATGTTCTGTTAGACAATATAGCTGTAAAAAAAAAGAGAGAGAGAAGAAAGAAAGAAAGAAAGAAAGAAAGAAAGAAAGAAAGAAAGAAAGAAAGAAAGAAAGAAAGAAACTGAACAATCATTCCTTGTAATCTTATACCTTGAGGGCAAGATTTTAAAATAAATAAAAAGTAAAGCAGAAGTGATAATTGAATCTGCTATTTTGTAACCAAACTGATCCCTCCCATTGATTTTGCTATTATAGCTTGATCCTACCGCTTCAGTCCATGGGAAGAATATGATGGGTGTAAACACTCAGCAAAATTGGTTTTGACAGACTTTTTGATAAAAAGGGGTCTTTTTAGACTCTTATATTATTTGTGTTTGTCATGAACTATCTAGGATGACATTGTATGAAAGGGGGATCTATATAAATCTTATAAATAAATAAATGCATACATAAATAAATAACAGCTGCATTTCCTGATACTGATATAGAGCTGATAGGGGGCCATATAGATCTTATAAATAAATGAACAAGTCACTATTGAATTAAATATCTGACATAAAACTGAGGTTTCTGATTAGGGGTGTGCAGGCATGCCTAATCCCGATCAAATCAACTTTTTGCATGGACTTTTTGCAAGGTTGAACGTAGTGTGGAAACTCAGTCAAGGTGTTTTAAGATTTCTGAATGAATACATGAAAACACGATATTGCACATCTTGCAAATCGGGAAGTACAGATGGTCCTTGGTTTACAACAATTCATTTAGTGGCCATTCAAAGTTACAACGGCACTGAAAAAAGTCATTTATGTTTTTCCCACTTATGATCACCGCAGCATTCCCCATGGTCACATGATCAAATTTCAGATGCTCGGCAACAGGTTTATACTTATAACCGTTGCTGTGTTTTGTCCTGGGGTCATTTAATAATCTAATAATAATCCAATCCAATCTGATAATCCAAGCCAGTAGGGAAACCAGATCCATTTAAAAACTGTGTGACTAACAGAACAATTGCAATGATACACTTAACCAACTGTGTTACTCACCTAACAAGTACAATGATTCACTCAGCAATTGTGACAAGAAAGGTGATAAAATAGGGCTGAACTCACTTAACACCTGCCTCTCTTAGCAACAGAAATTTGGGGGCTCAATTGGGGTCGTATACCGAGGACTATCTGTATTATGGGCAAGATGGATTTTTGGTGGTGGAATGAGGGCAAAATCATTCTATAAACTAAGCAGTGTTTTTTTTCCAAGGTTCAGTAAAAACACTTAGGGTCACTTACTCATAAACTGTTGTCCATTCATACTCGTTGCTTTTGGTGGCGAGAAGTCCAGTGGTGCCAGGGTAGGTCATTAGGGCTAAATTGTAGCCCTGAGCATAAACTCTTTTGAGAATGCCGTTGCTACTGATGGTCAACCAGTACACCTGGCCTCCTGGCATCACCATCCAGAGTGGTAAGCCACTGGCGTCCCTGCGAATATGTACCGAGTGGCCATTGTTGCTGGTAACGGTGCCGAGTTCACCTTCCCCGTTGTACGTGAAGTTATACAGAAAGTCTCTTGTAATCAGGTTGAGGGTGTGCAGGTGAGTCCCATTGTTGGTGAATTGATACAGCTCCTGATCAGCCGGAGAGGCGATCTCATAAATATTGGCATCGTTGAGATGAGGCTTATTTTGGCTAACCGCACGAATGCGGATGTTCCCAAGGTCGGCGATGTACAAGGTGCCGTCAGGAGACACAGCCAGGGAAGAAGGGGCTTTCAGCTTTGCGTCTTTAGCATATCCACCATCACCTGAAAAATAGGGAGAGAACAATGTTGAATGTGCAAATCTGCAATGGCTAGACAAGACGAAGAACATGGCGGAGTTCCAGGTAACACACCCAACACAAGCAAAACTCTAAGGCCTGGAGTTTCCTCAAAGCATGATTTTTTTTTTAGGAATGTCATATTGGCACAGCTGGTGAAAACCCGACTCTGAAAGACCTGAGGTTTTACCCACCCAAACTAAAACCCAAATGTTCTGACCAAGGCTTCCTGAGACAGTAACAATCACACGCTGTTCCAGGGTGGGATTCAACCGGTGTTACGACCAGTTCAGTGACTATGTTTTGCCTGGAGAAGCTTCATAGGCATAAATGCAAATGTCATTTTGACTGAGGATGAAAAAGTAAGGCGATCTTCAACCATCAATATTGTTAGGATTGACAAAAGCATTAAATACTCTCATGTTTTCTTCCAAGAATTTATAGCTATCAGACTATATAATTGAATATAAGTGGTGTTTGATACTTTATAGCAGTGTTTCTCAACTTTGGCAACTTTAAGATATGTGGACTTCAACTCCCAGAATTCCCCAGCAAGCTATGTTAATGTTCCCAAGATTGATGAAATACTACTTTATGAGGACAAGGACAAAACAGAATACTTTTTAACATGGGACCTGTTTTATCAATGGCTAACCAACATAAACAGGTTAGAAACCCAAAAGATTAAGAGAATGATTAATTATAGAAAGAAAGCTTGCTAGTATGGGATAAGCTAATGGTACTATTACCATGTGATTATTATTAATGATGATATTTATATTATGATTACTATTATACTTATTGTCTTTTTGTTGTTCAAAACTAATTTCACTCAGACAACATGCTGTTCCTATAGTTATTGAGTTTTTTATGTTTATTAAAGAAAAGTGTATCAATTTATATATATGTGTGTGTGTGTGTGTGTGTGTGTGTGTGCCACTGTTCACTTCCTTCAGGTATTATCCCACATCATTGTAGTTTGTGCTTTAAGTTGTAGCAACAACTTTTGGCAGAATCTCATCTGCCATCATCAGGTTCCTTGGATTGAGTTCGTCAGTATGGCAGATGAGATTCTGATGAGATGGCAGATGAGAGTATATATATGTGGATCTTTGTTATTGCGTTTTCTCCGCGTAAAATTGGAAGTATCCTAGGCAACGTTTCGATGAAGTCTCATTCATCATCTTCAGGCTTGTTCTTCGGCTCTGAGCTTCTCAGAGTAATGTGAGCTTGCAGCTCGCTTCTCTTTTAACTGCTAGTGGGGGTCGTTGAGACTTGATTGGGTGGGGGTTTGGCTGTGTTCTGTTTAGGTGGGGGCTGGTTGTGCTCAGGTGAGTCTAGTTGCTTTGGGAGATTTTGAGCTGTGAGCTGTGATCCTGTTTTGTTTGGCTTCTGTTCATGGTCGTGCGCACTCTTCATGGTGGGTGTCAGTTCGCTTCTTTGTATGGGTCAGAGGGGGTTTGAAACGGGTAGTGGTGCCAGCTGCGGTTAGTCCCGAATAACCAAAGATCCACATACCAATACCCGCGAAAACCTCATGCAAACAAATATATATATTATATATATATATATATATATATATATATATATATATATATATATTATATAATATTTATATATATATATATATATGTATGTATTGTTTTTTTAAGTTTTCGCGGTACTACATGTGTGCTGTTCAGCTTCCTTCGGGTATTATCGTCATTGTAGTGCTTTTAAAGTTGTAGCAACCGTTTCAGCAGAATCTCATCTGCCATCATCAGCTTCTGTATGGAGTTCGTATTGTGGGTCAGGGTCCACACAAGAAGGCATACCTCTCAGACCCATAGTCAGCTCCCAATAGGAGCACCATTACAAAACCTAGGCTACACTTAGCAAAACAAACTACAGTCCCATGCTGAAACCGAGTTCTATATGTACAAAACTCATACCACTTCTTAGAAATGATCAAAGATCTACACGTAGACAAGAAGATCTGCTTGTAAGTTTCGACGTGGTTTCCACTATTCACACTCAGTCCCGATAAAAGAAACTCTTGGAATCATCAAAAAATAAATACCAACCAGCTAAAGACCCTCATGAACTAACAGACACTGCCTAACCAACAACATATTTCATATACAAAGGACAAAATACAAGCAAATTGAAGGAGCCCCTATGGATCACACTGTCACCCGTCATTGCAAAACCTGTTCATGGCAAGAATTCGAATCCAGACCCTGGCTAATGCCACCACAAACCCAAACTATGGCAAGATTACATCGATGACACATTTGTGATTTGGCTCCATGGAAAAGAAAACCTAAACAATTTCCTAAACACACCTAACACCAACACACACCCCAAAATCAAGTTCACCATGGAAACGGAAATAAACAAACCAACTACCATTCCTAGATGTACTAATCTACAAAAGAAAGATGGCACACTGGGAACACACATATACCAAAACGAAACTACACACCAACCGCTACCTCAACGCCCAATCCACCACCACCCAGCACAGATAAATTCTGTGGCGAAGACACTAATTACCAGAATCCAAACGCCTTGGCAATAAGACACATATAAAGACTGAACTATGCACCCTGAACTGAAGTATTGACAGCCAATGGCTTCCACAAAAACAAAATCACCAATTTGATCCACAAAACACCAAGACTAACAGAGACCTAGAAGACCAACAGACTATGGAACAGCTGTCTTGCCCTACATAAAGAGTACTACAGATAAAATCAGTAAGATACACACAGCGCATCACATCAAGACTGCCTTCAAAAACAGACAAAAAAGTAGGCAGCCATCCTTAAAAACCCCAAAGACAAAATGACCGTGAAAACCAAGGCAATATACAAAGTTTCGCTGTGCATCAGGCCCTGGCCACATAACATTGGACAACAGAAGAAATAAGTACCCCTTGGATGAACACAAAAATGCAGTAAAAAAGCTGGAACACACCTCCTCACTAGTCCAACACATGAAAACCACCAGGTCACAACATCAACTTCAATGGCACTAAAACCCTAGCCACTTAAGAAAACCCCAGCCACAGAATCATCAGAGAAGCCATAGAGATTGAAAAAAAGACCTGAAAAGCATGAATAGATGATTCCACCTATAACACACCACATATGTAACACATACATATATATACACACATATGCACACAACACACAATATAAGATAAATACTACTTTATGCAGTCAAAGTTGAAAAAAGCCATTGTCACCATTGAATACAACCTTCTAATCTAATTGCCTAGCCCACTTCAGCAGGTCCAATGAAGAGAATTTTTTTTATCTCTCCGTTCCACTCTTTAAATATTTATAGCATTGGGAAATATCTTCATAACTTCATTTAGCCCTTGGTTTCATTCCCACATAAATGGTGAGCCAGGGATTTTTCAAACCATCCTTAAAACATGCCACAATAGTCTCCATGGAACAATAACCCAGAAATGGGCAGATACAGGACCCATGGTAAGCTCCAAACAAAATTATTGTGCTGTGTGATTTATTATTACATCCAACTTTGGATGTTGAGGGCTGCATGTGCAACCCTGCTGTTTTGGAACCTCGTACATTCCAAGCTGAAAAAAACGCAGTGACAATCACAGCAGAAAACATTACGTTGGCAGCATTACACTGCCATCCAGAAATGCAATGGCACATTGAGTCAAAATCCTTTAAGGCTGTAAGTGATGAGAACACAGATGTGCTAAAAAGATTGTATTTCATTCAAAACCTCTGATTTAGACTGATACGAACAGAAAGTTTAGATAAGTATCATCGTTGATGTTTGCTTGTTAATCACCCATCTCGCTCAGAGAGGCGCTCTGGGTTTATTTATTTATTTAATTTGTCAAGCGCTTACAATATAATAGAAATAAGAATAAACCTAAGTATAAATACATGAAATGGGAACTAATAATTGGGGACAATAGGACAGGGGGAGGGTAGGCACGATTGTGTGCTTATGCATGCCCCTTACAGACCTCTTAGGAATGGGGTGAGGTCAGTGGAGGTTAGTTTGAGAGTAAAGGAGTGGGGGTTTGAGCAGGTGACAACAGAGTCAGGTAGTGAGTTCCAGACATTGACCACTCTGTTGCTGAAATCAAACTTCCTGCAATCGAGTTTGGAGTGGTTAACCTTTAGTTTATATCTGTTGTGTGCTCTTGTGGTTAAGACTGAAATATTCATTAACTGGTAAGATGTTGTAACATATGATTTTATGTACTATGCTTAAGTCTAATCTTAGCCGGCGTTGTTCAAGGATGTCTAAGCCTAGAATCTCAAGTCTATCTCAAGGTGGTGTAGGGCGTTCTGTTGCGAACAGAGGAGTGTAAATACTCTTCTTGTAAAATACTTCTGGACTCGCTCAATTGTATTAATGTCTGATATACAGTGCAGATTCCAGACATGTACAACACATGTCCAGGGATGTATATAGGACTTAATCAATAAAATTAAACATTTAAAGCAGAATAATTTCAGATGATTATTTTTTAAAATAAAAATAAAACTAAAACAACATTGTAAAATCACCAAAAATGGAGAACTCCAATTGGTATCAAGGGGTTAATTCTTCCCTGACCCATCATGTTAAGATTTACTCTGAATTTGTCAGGCACAAGCAGACAGAACACTCCAAGAATGGGTCAGACAGGATATTATTACTTCTTATTATTTATTAAATGTATTTGCCAACCCATCTGGCCCTGAAAAGCCTCTTTTTCTATTTAGGTTTCTTTGTTGTTGATCACCTGTTTACAAAGAATCTCACCAGACTGTCTGCCTGCAGCAAATAAAGATCTCAGAGTTTGATCTATATATTAGGAAAACTCATAGTTTTGCTCCCCTCAAAGCTGATATTCTGTAGAGATTCTCAGTCCTCCAGGTCCTGGTTGTCCCAAAGGTGCTTTTTCAGGAGGCAACTGGACTTTCTTTCTTTCTTTTAAAGATGTTTCGCTTTTCATCCAAGAAGCTTCTTCAGCTCTGACAGGATAGTGAGGAATGGAAGGATTTATACTCCTTGCAGACAGCTGGTCATTTGCATCCTTGCAGAGGGTCCTTGAAGCCCCTTGGAGGTTTATCTGTGTCCTCAGGATCACCTGAGTAGTGCTAATGGTTCCTGTAGTCTGCATTTTTTTCCTCTCTGGAAATCCATTCCTACTCCCATACCATTCAAAGGGTGTTCATTGTCCCAAAGATACTTTTTTCAGGAGGCAATTGGACTTTCCTATTTTTTCTTTGAAGATGTTTCGCTTCTCATTTAAGAAGCTTCTTCAGCTGGAATGTTTTTTAACTTCCCCTGTCTGGGCTTCCTCTCCCACAGCCAGTGGTTCCTCTCCAGAATTGTTAATTGCATGACGAGCACTGGGTCTCCCTCTTCACTTGCATTATAAAATCATACATAGGGCTGAAAGGGACCTTTGGAGATATTCTAGTCCAAGGCAGGAGTCCTTATACCCCCTGTTGATAATGGAACACAGTTGCTCTATTTCTTCTCTCCCAGAGCAGGATCATTGCACTGACACAAAAAATCAAAATGCTAGCAATCCTCAAGCTGATTAATTATTTCACTGCTAAAAGAAAAAAAAGAAGCCAATTTTGCAATTAAGATAATGTCATTTATCCTGGCACCCCTTCTTGTTTTTAAAGCATGTGGACTCTGCCCTCCTACCAGGCAAAGCGGCACTCAGTGGAACTGAAGTCCACATTAATGTTAGTAACACAACTGTTCTTCCCAACCCTAGAAACACAGGAGCAACATTTGCATTCAAAGAGTAGACAAGAGAGACTTGGAGGAGTGAAAGCTCACATTCTCTGAGCTGGAAAATCGAACGTACAGTCATGATTTTGTGAAAACCTCATTGTTTTGTTTTCAAGTATCCCACTTTTAAAATAGGTTGCTTGACCATGGATGGAATGCTTCCATCATTCCAAAGTAAGGAGTAAACTGGCATCAAAAAACAAGTTTAACACTCAGGGAGGAGATTAGAATACATCTGGGGAACTCAAATCTTTCAAGCAAAGGCATTCCATTATCAAGTTTTAAAAATTAAGAAAGACACAGTGAAATTCTAATAAGCAATTTCCTTTATTCAGTCTGGGATGGTCACTGGGTTCAGAAGTTTAGTCTTCCAAGCTTTCGGACTGGTGCTGGAGTCCATCCTCAGAGAACTTCTTTCTACTGGAATGTGATAGTCGAAGAAGAGAGAGAAGTTCTCTGAGGATGGGCTCCAGCATAAGTCTGAAAACTCAGAAAACTGAGTGAGGGGGAGGAACATACGGGACCCATCCCAGATGTGCATATGCGCATAAAGGAGAGGAGAGCAAAGGAAAGCAAAAAGCCAGCTCTCGAGGGTAGGCAGATGTGAATGCTGGCCAGCCCCTCCTTGGCTGGGAAATAAATAGGAGGGGTTTGGGAGTGGCTGTGTCAGGATTCCGGCAGTTGCCCTAATTAAATCATGAGCCTCGAGCCAAGCTTCAAAAACTATGAAAAATTTATTAGGAGCGAACATGTGGGCACGATCTGTTTGAAGCTGATTCTGAGACACGTAATTCACTGTTACCCTTGACTCTGGTTTTCCCCCACCTCTTTGGGTGCATCGTAATTCATATTCTCCAATGAAACATGTTCATAGCCAAGAGTCATCAATCACGTTCTCCAATTAGATATTTGCGCAGCAGAAACTCCAGTCACTTAGTTACAATCTTTGCAAGGTAAGTTTCAACTCATAAAACATTCCTATGCTTGTTTTAGTAGCTGTCATAAAAAAGGGGGTGGGAGGAAGGAAATCTGGAAGAGCAGTGCAGCAGTTTGAAAGCAAAAGTACATTCTAACTCTTATCTTCAAAAGTTTGTAACTAAAATATCAGATCTTTTGCCTGTGAATATATTTAATTGGAGAAAATGAATGATGACTCCCAGCCTGTGAGGTGCTCAATTGGAGAATCTGGTTTATGAGACACCCAGGGGGGAGGGGGGAAACAGGGTCACAGGGGACTGTAAATGACGTATGCCAGAGTTGGCTTCATACAGGACAATGCCAGTATGTTACTTCTAATAAATCCTTTGAAGTTTTTTGAAGTTTGGCTCGAGAATCATGATTTAATTAGAGCGATTGCTGGAATCCTGACAATAAAAATGGAATGCACTTTTGGTTCCAAACTGCTGCAATGCTCTTTCAAATTTCCTCCGCCCACCACTTCTGTTCACTGCAACCCTAAAGCAGGCATAGAAACGTTTTATGAGTTGACAGGCTGGTTGTCACAACCATTCGTTTCTAGTACACAGCAAACAATTTGGATTTCTTGGCCAAGTCTGTTGGGACTAATTACATTTGATTTTTGTTTATCCATGTGAACAAAAGACTGTTCGTACCCTGTTTGAAAAGGGGCTTGTTTTTAATTCACNACACAGCAAACAATTTGGATTTATTGGCCAAGTCTGTTGGGACTAATTACATTTGATTTTTGTTTATCCATGTGAACAAAAGACTGTTCATACCCTGTCTGAAAAGGGGCTTGTTTTTAACTCACAAATAAGCGGCTTATCATTATTTGCTAAGGCTGGGTCAGAAAAGGAAAATTCACCACCACTTGCCTGAGAAACAATCACAGTTGGGGTCAATCTTACAGTCGCAATCTGTCGGTGCCCCAGCAATGACTGAGATTTCTCCATTGGTGGTGACCTGCTGGATGCGGTTGATCTTCCTTTCATCTGTCTCGGCGATGTACAACACACCGCTGTGAGAGACGCCAACAGCACGGGCCGATTCGAGGGTGGAATGGATGGCCACTTTGCTGACCAGCACGTGGTCAACGCCCGGAACTTGGCAGTGAATTGGGCGCCCTGCAATGATGCGAACCCGCCGGTTCTGAGAGATTTGCAGAACAATGTTGTTGTCCAGCACATACAACGAGTTGTCGAGAGGATTGACAGCTAGGTCTGTTGGCCATTCTAAACGAACCTGCAATGTGAAAAGAAATAAAAGATCATTCAAATGATTTTTACACTTTTTTTTTTCAACAAAAGAATGATGTTGCTCTTCCGTTCATTCAATTATTTTTAAACTGTTATGGCCAGATATTTTTTTAAATAGGCAATTAAGTTGTTTATCGATTGCAATACAGCAAATAGGGTCCTAATGGTTACATATTTTATGTATTGTTGCAGACTTCAGACTGATTCATGGCATGAGGTGTTTCAGGAAAGAGTTTTTGTAATTTGTCTGAGGGGGCAAACCCTTCTGTCAGTCTTAAAGATTCCTTCTTCTGCTTGTCTTTCCAGCTGCCATAGAAATGGGGACGATTAACTGGGCTTCGTGGGATGGGGGAGAGTGCTGGAGGCTTGAGAGGGTGAACTGTAAAACTTGAGAAAACTTTATTGATTATGCTTACTGCGCAGCTGCAGCCTCTTACAGTATCTATCCAAGCCAAGGTCAGCGGGTGAGCCAGATATCTGAAATGCCATCTGAAGATGCCCCGCGTGATACTTCAGATTGGATGGCCAATTTGAACAATTAGGGGTGGAAACATTGGCATAACTTTCTATATGTGATTTTCACACGTATTGCCTCAGATCTTGTATTTTTTCTGATGCTACCATATCAATTTTCAGTAAAAGTCCTTTTCTCTAAAACAATGGAGTCTAAGGTTTTCTTTCTTGGATTTTGAATGGAGCCTCCCTGACCACCTTTTCCTCTCATCCAGGCATGGCTCAATAAGATTGGAGTGTTTATAGAATAGGAGAATAGGAAGAAGAACTAGACGAGACTAGATTGGCGATAGGCATAGCAATAGCATAAGGCATAGCATAGCATAGCATAACACAGGGGTACGGGAAACTTGGCTCTTTTATCACTTATGATTCAACCCCTCAGAATTCCTCTGAGTGAGCCATAAAAGATTCCCATCCCTGGCCTACTGTGTTTTTCAGGTTGTAGGTGAATTCAAATTTTTGAAACTTGAATGGGGCTTGTTTTTAATAGACAAGATGTAGGCTATCAAAACGGAAATGTTTAAAAGCAAATAAACAGTCCAAGTGCAATGTACAAAATTGAATTACACACAGGCCTTAACACACTGAAAAGCCATAGGACCAGGGCCTGGGGAACCTGTTTATTGGCTCACCTCAGGAATTTGGGAGTTTGAATGTCCATAAGTGATAAAAGAGCCAAGTTTCCCTACCCCTGGCTTGGCATAACATAACATAGCATGGAATAGAATAGCATAGTATAGAATAGCATGGAATATAATAGCAGAGAATAAAACAGAACAGAATAAAACAATATTGTCACTTTAAATGTACAGTAATCAGTATACATTAAAATGAAATTTCATTGCATTCAGCTCTCAAAAGATAACCATTATGCATATAGCCACTGAAAATAATGCAATGCTTCCATAAGAAAAAATAATATCTTCAGCTCATCTATTCTCCAAGATGATGTGTATGTACTTAACAGGACTGTGGAATGCCTTGGATTCAATTTCAAAATACATTTTGGAGCATGGAGGGGAGCAATCAGGGGTGGGATTCTACAGGTTCGCACCTATTCGCTAGAACTGGTTGTTAACATTCTAAGCAGTTGGGAGAACCGGTTGCTAGAAGTTACTGGCCTAATCCTGTAAGGAAGACAGGAAGGAAACATTCTGGTGTTGCTTACAGAAACTGTCTCTCCATTAACCCTTATTACATTTTTGGCAGGACTAGACTTCCTTTCTCAGGAACATCTCTGGAGTTTTTTTTACCCCGCCTTTGCTGGTACTTTGCTCGTGTGGAGTGACCATTCAAAGTTACAATGGCACTGAGAAAAGTGACTTATGACCCTTTTTCACACTTACAACTGTTGTAGCATCGCCACAGTCATGAGAGACCAGGCGAGGAGATGCGTGCCTCGATGTGAGTGATATTGAGCTGGCCACACCCCACCAATAACATGACCATCAAGCCATGCCCACTACCTAAGCCACACCCACAGAACTGGTTGTTAAAAATTTGAATCCCAAAGCACCTTTTGGATAATTAATTCAGATCCTAATTCAAAGTGTTGCTCACTATTATGCTCACATATTTTAGAAAAAGGAGACTAAGAAAGTTAGGTTTAAAACTGCTTCGGGAGTTGTTCAGTGCCATTCCAAAATTCAATGGAATTTTGGGGTTTTTTTTTTAATCTCAGCCAGATGCTGCAATTAATTTAGCACATTTACTCCAGTGGAAAAGGCAGTTTGGGGAAGGTATATTCTTTGGGAATAATCATAGTTGTGGGGGAGAGACACTTTGAGGTACAGAAGGTTCTTGACTCAAAAATACACAGGAACAAATTACAATATTTAATATTATGGAAAGGATATCCATTGTCAGATGCATTGTGGGTGCATGAGGCGAATATGAATGCACCTGACTTCTGGCTTGGTTCCATCATTTGAATCCCACGAAACCAGGTAGACGTCGCATGCCTTGACATACCCTAACTATGTTATTTGTTTTCCAGCCACCAACCCTGTGATAGGGGGGCCGCATGTCAGCCCTGATAACCTTTCTAGCCCAGGGCTGCCATTCTGGGAGATTATACAGACATTTGAGATCGAAACTAGAAGGATTTGGAAATGGAAAACTTGGAAAAATTAAATGGTTATCACCGTCTAGTGGTAACAGATCTGTGTGCATGAATGAATGACAAATCTGAAAATATGATTCATCCCCCCATTTTTTTCTAAAAATATTTGACTACTTGGCATTAAGATGGATGTGGCTGAATTCATCGCTATGGCAAGAAATAGACTTCTTGTATAGAGAAAATGGATAGGATGAATTAGCTGGGGACATTCTGAAGCCCTTTGTCATTTAATTTGCTTTCTTCATTAATTTGGATTCAACTCTCTCTATAATCCAATAATACTATGGAAGTGTTGAAGATGAAACCCAACTAAACTTCCTGAAATTGCTAATGGAAAATCTCTCTGCTTCTTACCAATAAGTTGTGAAGCAGTGAAGCAGTGAAGCAAACAAAGGTTCCATATAATTTCTTCTGTCCAAATACAGATGGAGTCCTTGATGCTCTGAGTTTGGTTAGGGTTAGGATTTGAAATGTATTTGCAGACATTTCATTAACTGACTAGGTAACATCATCAGTTGAAATGAGAGTGGGGTTTGCTCCCGGTAGCTTGTCTTGCCAGAGTAGTGGTATTAGTGGTGGTTTTCTACTTGATAATTCCAAGATTAGGCTTGACTGTTTGTCCTAATCCCTCTTTAAGGATTAGCCAATCCTTCCATCCTTCCCTTCCCTCTCTTTCTTTCTTTTCCTTTCTATCTTTCCACCATTATTATTTTTAACCTTTACTCAAGGTGGCAAGCAAATCCAACACAGCTTTCTCCTATTTTCCCCAAAACAACACTATGAGGTGGCTTGGGCTGAGAGAAAATGACTGGCCCAAAATCACCTAGCTGGCTTTCATGGCTAAGGTGGGATTTGAACTCATGTTCTCATGTGACTTTGAGGGCCTTAATGTCTTAGTGATATAGACAGTCAAATATAGTTATATATAGTTTCAAAGTGCCATCAAGCTCTTTTATCCAAAAGGCAGCTTAAGGAATACTTGTTGGTAATCACAGCTTGAAAGCAACATAATTATTATATGCACAAAAACAGAACTCTTGAAATGCTGCAGGTGGGAAGAAGCAGAGCTGGTAGGAACCTAGTTTCACTCCTTCTAAATATGAAATAAACAACCCTAACCTTCCTACCCAGTATGAACCATGAAGCAGGCTCGACTTTGCTTAAATGCATAACTTAAAACATTGGAAGATTTTTGCCATCCATCAAAATCCGATTTCTTTCATTCTAAAATGAGCAGAGCAGAGCAGAGCAGAGCAGAGCAGTGGAGAGTAGAGTAGAGTAGAGTAGAGTAGAGTAGAGTAGAGTAGAGTAGAGTAGGAGATGGAAGGGACCTTGGAGGTCTTCTAGTCCAGCCCCCTGCTCAAGCAGGAGAACCTATACTATTTCAGGAAAGTGACTGTCCAGTCTAAGGGTCTTCAAACTTGGCAAGTTTAAGATTTGGTTAGTTTCCAGGCATTGTTTCTTATCTTGCCTTCTGGTCCTTTGGAGAATTATTTGACCTCCTCTTCTTTGTGGCAGCCCCTCAAATACTGGAATATGGCTATCATATCAATTCTTCTTTTCTTCAGATTAGCCATACCCAAAACTTGTAATCTTTCTTCATATGTTGTAGTCTCCAGGCCTTTGATCATCTTAGCTGCTCTTCTCTGAACTTTTTCCAAGGTCTCAACATCTTTTTTTGTAGTATGGCAACCAAAACTGGTTGCAGTATTCCAAATGTGGCCTTACTAGGGTTTTATAAAGCAACACTAATATTTCAAGAATAGAGGAATTGGCAAACATGACAAAAATACCTTCTTCCTTCAACTCCGGTGGTGTCCTGCCCTCTTTTTCAACCAAAAAAAGTATCATTCTGGAGAAAAAAACATTTTTCAAAGTTCTGTTGTATTTTGTAGCATCACCAAATGAAGCTGTTGGCAGATTTTTGCAGAAAGGAAAATGCTATTTGTAAAACTTGGCTGTTGGCTTGTAACTTGATGCAAATTTAGACATTTATCTGCATACTTTATGCTACTTAAATAGGTCAAGAATGCACTTGAGTTATTACAATGCAATTTGTGGCTCTAGCAACATTCAGCTCTTATTAACTATGTATTATTTGGTATAATGTGTTTGACGAGTGATTCAGATGTAGAGGGGGATGGGGAGAGAGAGGTTGGCTGCCAATCCCAAAGAACAATATAGACCACAGCCTTCTGTGAAGAGTGACAGAAGAGGCCGATTGAATTGCAAATCAGCACTGATGAAACTTTTCTTTCTGAACATCAGCAATGTCAGATATTTCCAAACCACACCATCACACAAGAGTAATGCCATTTGAATTTCATTGCATACATTCCAGAGCTATTGGTCATAAGAACCTGGAAGATTTGGCAGGTGTAAAAATCTGTTGGGAGACAGAGTCTTCTGCCTTTTTTTTTCTCTTTTTTTGCTCACTTCAGCAAGAACTGAAAATGTATTCAGTAATTCTTTTGACAACTGCAATTTGATGTGATAGAAACTTAGGCTTCTTGTGCTTTCCCCAGTTACAAAATTATCAAGTTTAAACTAGGATCCTGTGCCAAGAGAAGGATATCTCTGTAACTCAGAAGTGAAATGAGAAATCTATGGTGCTCTCTGTTGGTAGAAAATTTATTACCTAACAAGGTAACCTCATCAGAGTGAGCAACTATAAGTTCATCTACAGTAGAGTCAACAACAACATACTGTATAGTAGAGGTCTCAAAACTTGGCAACTTTAAGATCTGTGGACTTCAACTCCCAGAATTCCTGAGCTAACATGACTGAAGGAGGAATTCTAGACTTTCAACTAGATTTTCAGCTGGGACACTGAGAGCATCCTAGAGCAAGCTAAATCCAAAAAAGCTAAGGAATTCATGGAACCTTGGCATTCAGTCAAATCACACATCAATAAACAAATAGAAATAAACCATATTTATACACCATTCAAGAGATAATTAAAAAGCTAAGAAGAAAACAGAAAGACCAGAATACCTTATCTCCAACAACAGCCTCCAAACACCCAGATAAGCAATGATTAATACCAGACAAACAATGAAACAGATAAGAATATCTTAATAAAGGAACTACCAAGGAGATAATCACACCTCCATAAACACTGGGAGGGCAAGTTACTCTACATAATAAAGAGCAACTTGCACTGATGATGTTACTTTGTCAAGTAATGAAATGTTTACAAGCAAACAACCAAACTCAGTAGAATGTTTTGCCTTTTAAAAAATTCCCCTTCTCTGTAACTTTCCTATTTTCCAATTCTTTACACAAAGTCCCAAGGGGTGTCATAATGCGGGAGCATTTTCCTTGCATCAGATAACAACTATGATTATTACGATCACAATGATGATTTGGGGGAGGAGTGGCAGAGAGAAAGACGAAATGAAAACCAAAGCAAATCACACCAGCATCATCTGCTATCTTGCAACAACCAAGTATGCTTAAACAAATATCACCAAAGAAAACGCTCAAGGGAACTTAAATCCAGTTTGACAATGTGGTAGAAATGCAGAAGCCAGAAAAAAGAAAAGAAAAAAAGAAAGAAAACCTGGACCATAAATGTTAATATATTCATGCTACATAATTCCTTGTATAAACTCTGAAGTAAGAGTTCTAAACACAAAAGGGGCCTTTTTATTAAAGAAAAATTCCAAGGACAGATTCCCATTATGTTGTGTGAACAAGTTTTTAAACTGTTTTGTCAGATCACTTGAATCTGCCGATACCTGAAAATGCCCAACAGGATTTTTAAAAAAAGTTGAGGAGTTTTTGGCAGTTTTGGAATTCAGGTCTCTGACAGAATAGCTGATAGTCAGAGATGATGGGATGCAGAGCTCATTCAACTGGTGAAGGTCACCAGTTCTCCCTCCCTGACTCAATGCTAAGCAAAATTTCTGTTACAAAAGAATAGCTTTGAGTACAATTGAGAACCCCCCCCCACTATAATTGCAGTTTAAAAAGATCAACGTGAATCACATGTTATATCCAGAGGACCTTTCTTTCAGCTAAAAAGAAGAACCAATAAAGGAGAATGTTTGTAGCTCAAGGTTGAAATGAGGAGTTCTTGGTGATCTCTGACTTGGTTCTTTCCCTGTTTATTAGATGTTTATTACCCAAACTAGACAACATCATCAGTGCTAGATAGATAGCAATGTCAAATAGATAGACAGACAGACAGTTAGTTAAGAGGGTCCTTGGTGCTCTCTGAGCTTGGTGCTTTCCTTGAAAACATTTCATTACCCAAACTAAGTAATATCATCAATGCTAATAAGGAATGAAATTTGCTCTCAGTTTATATTCTAACTGTTTAGCTGACTGTTGGTCTGATGTTAATTTGGTAATAATACCCCAATCAAGGAACTGCCAAACAAACCAACAAGAAACAGCCCAACAAGAAACTTCTAAGATCACCCCAAGGCAAGCCACTAGAACAGAGCTCTCCAAACTTGACAAACTTGGCATAGCTGGCTGGAGAATTCTGGGACCTGAAGTCCACAAGTCTTAAAGTCGCCAAGTTTGGGGGCCTCTGCACCAGAATGTAAACTGAGAACAAACCTCACTTCTTAACTAGCACTGATGATATTATCTAATTTGGGTAATGAAACATGTGCAAGAAAAGAACCAAGCTCAGAGAACACCAAGGATCTTCAAAAGACATTAAATGGAAAGAATGACTGTAAAGTTCAAGATCGGGCACCACGCTGGGAAAGATTTCTGGAGTGAAGAATCAGGTCATTAACAAGTCCTCAGGGTAGATGTACTTTTCTCTGTTTTTTCTTGGCCTGGATTCCAACTCCCTCCCCCCACCCCACCAATTTCAAATTAATTTTAACTTTGTCACCTGGATAATTATATTTTCTATCACTACATACACCAAAAGAAGTATTTTATACAGACAGAGGCAACTCTGGAAGAACTTTTGTGAGTCAGAACTTTTATCATTAAGTTATATTTTACAGCAGACTGGAGACATATCCAGTATTCAGAATACGAATACAGAATTCACAGATGGGATACCTATAGAAAAAAAACATATCTTCTTTAAGTCTGCTATTATACATTCCTGTCTCTCAGGTGGATTTACTGGCTACAAAAGTGGCTTCCAAGCTCAGGGAATACCTTCAGAATTCTACTAACATTTAATTCTCCCATAATTTTATTAAAGCTAATTAGGATGAATTAGCACTGATGATGTTACCTAGTTGGGTCATGAAACGTCTGCAAGAAAACAAGGAAGCTCAGAGAGCACCAAGGACCCCTCATGTCAACCCTGAGCTACAAATATTCTCCTTTATTGATAATTAGGATGAAAAATTATGTGGCTTTCAGATTTATCCCAGTTAAGATTTTAACTGTCCTGTTTTGAGTCTTGGGAGATTTCAGCTGAAGTCACCGTACAATACATAAAATATGTTGCTACTGATAAATGCATGTGAAAGTTTTGTCATCGTTGCTCAGGAGATGTCAGAAATGATCTCCAAGTAAGTTCCTTGAGCCAATGAAAGAGAGGTATTTATTAATGCCTAATTTTGTCGTGCAAAATGGACCTGTTTCCAGGCTGAGCAGCAAATGATATATGGAAATGATCAGTGGTGACCTGAGAAATGTCCATGCTGGCATCACAGCGCAGAGGCTGTGTTGATGTGAGGCCGTTTGAGCCTATCAAGGTTGTGATCTGACCGCTTGCATCAATCTTACGAATTGTGGTGCCGTCTACAAAGTAAACGAAGCCATGCTTATCAACGGTGATACCTGTTGGGAAAAACGAAAGAAAATTCAGCAGCAGGACTAGCAATAGCAATATCACTTGGACTTATAGACCACTTTACAATACTTTACAGTCCTCTCTAAGCGGTTTACAGAGTCAACATCTTGCTCCCAAAGAATCTGGGTCCTCATTTTACCCACCTCGGAAGGATGGAAGGCTGAGTCAACCTTGAGCCTGGTGAGATTCGAATTGCCAAATTGCAGACAGCCAGCAGTCAGCAGAAGTAGCCTGCAGTACTGCACTCTAACTACTGCACCACTGTGGCTCAAGAGACTAGGAGAGAATTGGACTATAAATGCAAGGTGAAGGAAGGAGACCACCGAGCAAAGAATAACATTAAAGGAGGACATGGCTGAAGAATCTGACCTCCCTTATACTACTTGGAAGACCCTGAATAGATTGAGAGTTAGAGTGCCTAAATGAAAACAAAACAATATACTCAAGTGAAGGTTCTTAGCGGATAACAACATGCTGTGTGAATGCAGACAGACACAAAGCCTGGGTCATCTTCTGGTATGTCAGCTGCTACCAGAAACATGTACTAATAATGACTTATTTTTGGACAACAAAAAGGCTAAATGGTGGCTTCATTCTGGCAGTTTAAAGTTTGATCTAGACAAAGGAGGAGTAGGAGAAGAAGGGGAAGAAGGAGAAAGAAGAGGAGGAGACAGAGGAGGAGGAGGCAAGTTTCGTTCTGAAGCCCTTGTTTTTTACTGTGACTTACTGGTCTGCTGTGCTTTTAAATGTATGAATCTGTCATGCTTGCTAAACATTCTTGATTTTTATCAATATATTTTTACCATCATGAAGAATGTATGAAGTCACCCTAGGGGAGAGGAGAGGTCAAAACAAAACATTTCACTGGATATTAGTTGATTAAACTGCACTTGGACACCAGCTGATTAAGGAAATAAGTCAAGAGGAGTTACTTCTGGACAGAGACAGTTGGGTCTGTCAAAAAAATGAGTTTCTCATATTTTTAAAAGAGCCTGATTCTCAATCTATCCCACCCCATTTCTTTATCACTTTGACGTCTTTTGTAGAAAGACAAAACAGAACACAACACAACAACAATGCTGAACAGGACTGGGTTTGAAATGCTTCTGAAAATATTCAAACTTTCTTTTAAAAAGTTTGAATGTTCAATTTTGTATTAGTCAGAAAACAGCTTACAAGTGTTCCTGGTTGGTTCAACCAATACAAGATGTTTTAGAGAGATTCCCCATCTTCTGAGCTTTGGTGGATTAGGTAAACATCCTTCTCAGCGCTGAAAATTTATGGAATGTTCTCTTTCTGAAGGTTTAACTGCCATCCCATTGGTTTTTTTTGTAAAACAGTCTTATTCCACCATGCCCTTGGTCCTAATTGAATAGAGGCATGATTGTGCCTTTTATAGGAACCCTATTGTTATTGTTCTTTTCAATTGTGCTGCTATTGTTTTATTGTTTGTTGCACACAGCCTGATGGAAGTGAGGCCTAGAAAAGCTATAAAAATAGATAAACACATAGCCATTCCAAAGTATTTCTTTCAGATACACTTTTCCAATTCGACAGCAATTTTGAGTGCACATAATATCCCCAATATCTACACTGTTACACACGTTTGATGTGAAGAACTGTTATCTCCAAATCTGGAGAGCAAATACCGAAGGATAGCTGCATTCTGATTTCCATATTGATTTAGCAAATGTAGATTTGATACACTTTTTACAAAAAGTGAGTACTGAATAATATGCTTTCCATGCAGACTTCGAAATACACAGTGCATTTTAGCTCCAATGAGACTGAAAATTTTGTAATCTTCCCATCCATCTGCCTTAAATGTTTTTTTTTTGTCTCTTGAGATGGTTTAGAAATAGACCCTGAAAGTGATATAAAATAATATTGAGAAGAAAATGACAGGTAGAAAAAAACATTTTTTTTAAGCTTGAAAGCATCAGAATGGCTTAGAAACATAATAATTATCTATTTGCTATCTGAAATTCTTCTGTACGGAAATTGTACTGATTCTTCAAAGCAGTACAAATTGCAAATGGTTCACATATAACTACATCAAGGCATGATTTGTTTAATTATCATTTATTTTTTAAGCTACCATTAACTGAGTCTGCATAACAGTCACAAACTGTTATTTGCCAAGCTGGAGTTCAGAGAACATGGATTGTAAGTAACCAATAAAAGTCAAAAGAGCTTAACTTGATGAGCCCAAACATTCAAGTCCCAGATGTGAAGGTGTAGAGAACAAAGAATATGACTTTGACGGAGATATGTAGGGTCTGTTTCCTAGGCAACAAGGACTAAAGCATTTTTTAAAAATCCAGAATATCCAGATAATGTTTAGCAGCAACTCAGACACATCCCTTATTCACTGAACTATGAAATGAAGAAAGAGGTTTAGCATAATGAGATTTACATGGTTTGATTATGTGTCATCAAGTCACTGTCAACTCCTAGTGACCAAACGATAAGTTTTGTCCATGATGATCGGTTGTTAATCTTGTCTTTCCCATCTTCCAGAATTGCATCTATCATGATGATAACTTCTGGTCACCCTTCTCTTCTTTTTTTTTCCTACCTTTCCTAGAATTAAAACTTATCTAGAGAGCTGAACAACTAGACATATCTGTCTAGACTTATCTAGACAGCTGAACACTAGATGGTTTCTTCCCCATGCCATGCTCTGCTAAACATCTACTACTACACTGTCTTATATCTGAAGATATTTACCCATGTAGTGGGCTATATTGCTGTTATCCTTGTCATCTCAGCTTCTCATCTATCCTACAACCTTCTCCTATTGGTATCTTGTGATTTATCACATATTTTTTGCATTTCATAATTATGATTGTATTTTATGATTAACAATCTATGAGTTATCACTTTGTTGCTTATATGTACACTGAGAGCTTTTGCACTGAAAAGACAATTTCCTTGTCTCTTGGCCACTTGGCCAATAAAGAATTATATTAATAAATCAAGTCACTGTCAATTCGTAGTGACCAAAAGATTTTCCTCCATGATGATCTGTCCCTAACCCTGTGATGGCGAAACTATGGCACGCACGCCACAGGTGGCACACAGAGCCATTTCTGTGGGCACACGAGCCCAAGCCAAACTTGCATGTGCATGCCTTCCAGCTGATTTTCAGCCCGTTTGAGGCTGTTTTTGCCCTCCGGGAGTCTCAAGGGAAGCCTCTGCAGCAAACAGAGGCCCAACAGCAAAGCTAAACGTCAAAGCCTCTGTTAACAATCTATTATTTTATTCAATCACAGAAAGTCCACAAGTAGTAACTTCAGCCTTCCCGTGGAGTTGGTTTCATGGTCTGTCTAGTGGGATTGATGGGGGCCCTGTTTGTAGGTGTTTTTTTTCTGGATTTAAGTCTCTAATTCTTTGTGTTTCCTTAAACCATATGCAATTGGTGCATACCCATGAGGATAACACAACCCATACTTAGATATGCTTCCTTTACAAAAAGTGGGGGAATACACACACATGCACATACACACACATACACACACAAATGAAGGGAATTAGGGCCCTTTCCTCCCCTGTAAGCAACACAACTCACATTGCTCCCTCCTCCATTCCTCCTTGCGTGCTCTAGGATGAAGAGGGGGTGGGCCTGGGTCTTCATCTGAATTCCCTTTCTCTTGCTTTACCTCTCCCCTACTTCTTGCCCTTCCCCAGTTTCTTCCATAGCCAATGGAGCCACACTCTCACTCCCTGTCAGCTGCTCAGCCTCCCCCTCTGAATCAGATTCCACCAGGGGCATGACAAGTTGTTAAGTTAGTCACACTATTGTTAAATGAATCTGGCTTCCTCCTTTGCTTGTCAGAAGGCCTCAGAAGGTGATCACATGACCCTGAGACACTGCGATCATCATAAATACATGAAAACAATTATAGGCTTATCTACTTGCTATCTGAACATAGTTATAGACAGTGTTCATCCAACACTTTTCATCAGGCTAGTTCAAGGAGCTAGTTTATGCCATATGCTATTCATGGTTAATATTGAATCTGAAGCAGGATTTAATGTGCTGTGTGTATCAATAAAATGTTTCAATACATTATACTGTATGATATTTATTCTATTGTATTGTATTTATTTTATTATTATGCATTGTATACAGGTAGTCCTTGATGTACAACCACAATTTGGCCCCAAATTTGTGTTGCTAAGTGAGAAATTTTTTAAAGTGACTTTTGCCCCATTTTACAACTTTTCCTGCCACATATTTGAGAGGCTGCCACAAAGAAGAAGGGGTCAACTTATTTTCCAAAGCACCAGAAGTCAAGATAAGAAACAATGATTGGAAACTAAGAGAGAAGCAATCTTGGAATTAAAGAGAAACTTTCTTACAGGATGGACAATTAACCAGTGGAACTGCTTGCCTTCAGAAATCATGGGTACTCCATCACTGGAGGTGTTTAAGAAGAGACTGGACAGTCATTTATCCGAAGTGGTATACATTCTCCTGCTTAAGCAGGGGGCTGGACAAGAAGACCTCCAAAGTCCCTTCCAGCTATAGTCTATTCTAAGTTTGACATTTGTTAAGTAAATCACTGCAGTTGTTAAATGAATGACATGGTTGTTAAATGAATCTGGTTTCCTCATTGACTTTTCTTGGCAGAAGATTGCAAGAGATGATCACCTGACCTTGGGATGCTGCAACTGTCAGCCTCCAAGAATCCTTCTTCTGATTATCTTTCCAGCTGCCATAGAAGGGGGGGGGAGGGAAGAATAATTGGAACTTGTGGGGGGGGGGAAAGAGTGGTGGAGGCCTTGAGAGTGGGCCGAACTGGTAAACTTGGAAAAGTTTTTTGACGCATGCTCACTTGCTTACTTGCGGCAGCTGTAAGCTATTTTGGAGGACAAGGTTCAATCCATCCCTGGCGAGCCAAGATGTCTCAAACACACATGCCATTGACCCCTGGTGGGAGACTGACGTCTGAGGGAGAGGAGGAAACAGGAGGGGAAGTGGGGCTACTCGGAGGTTGTGAGGAGGCTGGTGGAAGGGCAGAAGCTGGGCCTGAGCAGTCAGAAGAGGATCCAGGCCCATCTCCTCTCCCTTCCTGGGGCCATCATGAGAAAATAGGATAAGGGGAAGCCGATGGTCCTGCCTCGGGAGGAGAGGGCTTTTGATCCTCTTCATGGGCTGCACCTGTGACCAACCATGAATAGAGAAGATGGACATGCGTATGGGGTGATGTGCTGAAACAAAGCCATGGAAATATGCTCTTGTTTATGAGTTCCTCTTGAGTTGGCATCCTCATCCCAATGTTATGTTTCTGTTATCTGTAAACGTCCTCGATCCAGCCCCCTGAGCTTGCTGGTTTGTGGTTAGTTTCCCGCCCCCCCTTCATTGTAACTGCTTGTGTGGGAGTTTTTTGTCTTCCATCAAGGATATTTGGAGCTTGGGAGCAAAGTGAAGGAATAAAAGGGGCTTCACCCGGTTTTTGTGACTGTGTTTATTTTGTATCCCCCCACCCCGGTCATCACACACACCCTGAAGATGCCCCACATGACATTATGCATATCTCAGATTGGATGGCCAGTTTGACCCATTGGGAGTGGGAACATTGGCATAACTTTCTATAATGTGATTATCGCACCTGTTGCCTCAGATCTTGTATCGTATTTCTTCTGATGCTATCACTTTAATTTCCAGTAAAAGTCTTTTCTCTATAACAATGGAGTCTAAGGTTTTCTTTCTTGGATTTTGAATGGAGCCTTACCTGACAGCAACGGTCATAAATCTGAACCAATTGCCAAGCATCTGAATGTAAATCATGGGACCACAGAGATGCTACAACTGTCATAAGTGTGAAAAATGGTCATGAGTCACGTTTTCAGTGCCACTGAAACTTCAAACGATCACGAAATGAACTGTCATAATTCGAGGACTACCGGTATTATGGCAATTGCAATGCATTATAAAAGCTCCCAAATAGCTTATTCATAATGCATGATTGTCATTTTATTATTTTGCATTACATTATTTTACTGTAGAAAAATATTATTCGAATGCATTATAAAAGCTCCCAAATAAGTTAATTCATCTGATTTCAATGTAGCCTTTAAAAGTCAATCTTCATTCTACATTATCCATACACAGCATTAGACACAAAAGCTGATTTAGGCAAATTCCACCTTTTGCAAAATAGAAAAGATAATTGGACAGGAAAATCCTAACTGAGCAGGCAGAAGTGGTCTTGGGGGAAAAAAATGCGGAAGGAGAGAGAAATATGCCTCTCTCTGTGTTAAAAAGAACACCCTTTATTTGAGTCCTTTTGTGGTGGGGTCACAAGGTGGTGATCCCAAAAGGAAACCAAGGTTGACCTCAGATAGCAGACTACTTGCAAAATCAGGGGCCTCCTCTGACCCTTTAGGTTAGGCAGAACGCTTAGTGATCTGGTTTTTTTTTTTTTAAAAAAAAGGAGACAGCATGACATGAAATAAAAGCTCAGCACCAAGAGATGTCGAACAAATTTTCCTGACTTAGGGTATGCAGTGCAATCCATAAAGTATTTAATGTAGGAACATTGCCCGAAGCTATTCATGTGCTTTCTTAGTCAACAGAAGTGCAATTATTTTATGAAGTGCAGCCTAAATCATCATGGAGGGCTGCCTTTCCTCCTCCCCCCCTTTTACCCCCACGTGCTAATAGACAATTTATACCAATACATTCCCACACCCCTTTTTTTATTTGCTACTGATATTCTAATCAATATCGTCTCTTCCCGAGTGGGAGAGCTAATTTAGCATGGCAGCATTAATAACCATAGCACTTAGATGTATATCCAGCTTCACAGTGCTTTTACAGCCCTCTCTAAGTAGTTTACAGAGTCATCCTCTTGACCCCAACAATCTGGATCCTCATTTTACCCACCTCGGAAGGATGGAAGGCTGAGTCAACCTTGAGCTGGTCAGGATCTAAGTTCTGGTAAGAACTTCTGGTAGTGGACAGAGTTAACCTGCAATACTACCTTCTAATCATTGCCCCACACAGCTCAATAGGAAGAAAAGAGGAAGGAAGGAAGGAAGGAAGGAAGGAAGGAAGGAAGGAAGGAAGGAAGGAAGGAAAATAGCAATAGCATTTATACTTATGTACTGCTTCACAGTGCTTTTCCAGCCCTCTCTAAGCAGTGTGTAGAGTCAGTCTATTGCCTCCAACAATCTGGGTCCTCATTTGACCCACCTCAGATAGATGGAAGGCTGAGTCAACCTTGAGCCTGGTGAGATTCTACCTGCCAAATTGCAGGCAGTTGGCAGGCAGCGGAAGTAGCCTGCAATACTGCACTCTAACCACTGTGCCACCATGGCTCATGGTCTGTAATCTGCTCTGGAGCAAATACAGAGTTCATAAGGGTCAGCAGAAGGGCAATCGGAGGAGAGAAAGGGTCAGCAGCTCACTTCTTTACTTCTGAGGTCTTTGTTCAATTTAAATCAATTTACAGATTTACACAAATGTACATATGCCCGTGGCTTATAACAGCTTTCTCCCAAAGGGTGGATAAGGATGTAAGACTTCTTCATTATAATTGTATAATTATATTTATATTTTATATGAGCATAATTATATTTAAAGTATTTATCTTTTTTGCTTTTTGATTCTGGCTCCCCCATTGACTTTGTTTGACAGAGGGTCCCACTCCAACTGTCATAAATATGAGTCAGTTGCCAAGTATCTGAATTTTTATCATGTGACCATAGGATACTGCACAGTCATAAGTGTGAACAATGCTCGTAAGTCATCTTTTTCAATGCTGTTCCAACGGTTCAGTGATTCAGTCACTAAAAGAACTGTTGTAAGTTGAGGACTACTTATGTGCCTTCTGCAGATCTTATTATGTAGCAAGAAATGCTAAATTCCATGCAAGTATTAACCCTCCTAACTTTTGATATATGCAAATGAAAACCAATAAGCAAAACAAAGCTTTCACTTAGCTGTCAAATTTATATCCCCCTTTTTTTGTCTGCTTCATATTGCTAGAAAAAGCTCTGAAGACTTTGTCCAGAAAATTTGTTTGTATATCTGCAACCAAAATTTGTCCCACGGTTTTTTGAAGCCTTTGTCAGTTAACTGAGAAATGTAAGCATTCCGAAAATGTTCACCTAAAAGCAACTCATGCACAGATCTGATAAAAAGAAAAGCTGTGTTTGGAGATACTGCACACTTTCTCATTACATTTTTTCAAAAGGAAGACTGAGTCCAATTGGTCAATTTTACGGTTGCAAAAAAAAGGAAAATTGCCTGCCATCTAATTCCAAACTTTTAAATTTATCTTTGGTCCTTTTCATTAAAACTGTTCTAAAGAAACAGCTACGGCAATTTTATGCAATTAGTTATATTTATACACCTCCATAATGTACACTTAAAAATAACATGCAACTGATTTAGAATTTAAAAAGTTTATCAGTTGTATTTTTTTTAAAATTGGTTTCAAAATGGATCGAGTCACACCAAAATTTTCAACGCTCCATTTCCGACATAAACATCCCTTTGCAAGTAGGTGAATGACACAGACTGTAAAAATTACACCTTTCAACATCTATTTGATGAAAATAGGCATGTTTGCCAGAGAGTCAGATCCACAAACAAGTTGCAAGAATAGTAGTTTGCTTCTTTTGCTAACAAGTTGCGTAAGCCTTAACCTCCACAAATCTCCTAGAAAATGTATTTCACATAAACTGCAGGCAGTGAACTTAGCTTTATATATGGGAGTGAGGATTTATTTTGTTTCTTTTTGCAGATTCTATGAAGCTCTAAGGTGCACAAATTGCCAACAAAAAAACACAAAACAACCTGTTGCTTAATGCAAACCCATTTTTTTAGTTCGGTTATGCTGTGCTAAAATCTGTCTGGGAGTTCACAGAAATTTTCTTTCCCTCCTGTTTTCTAGTTGTCTTCAAAGAGTTTGGTAACACCTTTGCAATTTTTCTTGGAAATGTTTGTGAATGTGGCTTTCTCTTGAGATTTAACTGATCTGGGGGAAACTGAGGGGAAATTTTTCCTTTTTTTGTAATGAGAAACAAACTTCAGACACTTTATAAATAAATAAGTGTAGAAACATTGCAGAATGGAATAGAATTGAAATGTGTTACACTGAAGGACGAAACAGGAAAGAATATATAATAAACATTGGGTATCCCACTAAATAAGAGTAAAAGCCTTGCATTCCAAAGATGACAAGTGGATCGAAGGAAGGAAGGAAGGAAGGAAGGAGAAAGCATATTACAAGAGAGAAAAGTATATCCATCCACTCTTGGCTCTGGTCCCACCCACTGCATTTGTCATCTCCAACATGCCCCCCATCAGATATTCCATGGAGAAATGAATCCTTGACCCAAAGGAGTTTATGCACCCAACACTACAACTTCTCTGAGGAGAACTAATGCAGGATAAATTCATGTATTCCAGATACATTGAGGCCATAAAACTCCTAAAACATTTCTTGCAGTGTCTCTATGGACATTCTCAGTCATCCAGGGCATGATTGTTTTCTGGGACTGTTATAATTAATTTGGATACTTCTGTTTTTGGTAACATTCCACAGCATTGACAGGCATGTGCTTATCTTGGGGAACTGTTTAAGTTTAGTTCTGGCTGTGAATGGAAATAATTCCTAGTGTTGTATTATAATAAGTTTTACTTTTAACACAAGTTTGTGTTTAATTACATTTGATGAAGCCTGGGTCAGAACAGGTTGTCCCAAAGGTGCTTTTTCAAGAGGCAACTGAACTTTCTTGTCATTCTTTGGGATTTCTTGTAATGACAGAACAAAAAGGAACAGATGCAGTTCAATAACCATCACTATTACCATTTCAGCAGAATCTCATCTGCCATCATCAGGCTTCTGTATGGATGTGGGTCTCACAGCTCCTGTGAGGCAATCCATACATCACTACATCCACACATCCACATCATACATCCATAGCATCCATACAGAAGCCTGATGAGGGGCAGATGAGATTCTGCTGAAACGTTGCTACAACTTTAACAGCACTACAATGACGTGGGATAATACCTGACGGAAGCTAAACAGCAGCACACCACATCATGCAGCGCTCACACGGCATCACACACACACACACACACACCACAACATCACACATCACAACACACACAAGCACACACACATATATATTATAGTATATTATATATAGTTATATATATATATTAGTACTAACGCCGACGCTATAGGGTATAGTATATATATTTATATTTTCAGGCTTTGTATCGTAATATTTTCGCCAACGATTTTCCTACTTCATTGTAGTTGTGCTTTTAAAGTTGTAGCAACGTTTCGGCAGAATCTCATCTGCCATCCTCAGGCTTCTGCATTGTGTTTGTCTGTATTGTGTTTGTTTGTCACCAAAAAACTTCCAATAACCTGACTCACAGATAGCCTGACTCACAGACGAACACAATACAGAAGCCTGATGATGGCAGATGAGATTTTCCTGAAACGTTGCTACAACTTTGTTTGTACAAACGTTGCTACAAACGTTGCCACAACTACAATGACGTGGGACAATACCTGAATGAAGCTGAACAGCATACATGTAAATACCCACGAAAACTTAAGAAAACAAATATATATATATATACACACACATACATACATACATACATATATGATTTGACTTTGCAGTCATTGGAATGATTTCCTACCTCGTGGGCTATGAAGAGCTGCTTCAGAGGCCCGTCCTCCATCTCCACAGTGACTTTGATCAAACGGAAGGCACTGATCTCCGGTACCTGCCACAACCTCATAGTTTTTGGCCAAATCTTTGGTTTCACTGAGAGATTTCACCTTGTAGACCCTTCTGGTGTTTGTATCCGACAAATAAAGGGATTCTGAGACTGGATCCATGGCAAGATAATACTTATGTGCTGGACTTGTGCTTAAAAAAAAAATACAGAAGAGAAAGACAGGATAAAAGTAACTGATGATAAAGGAATCTTCATCCGTTCTTCTGTGGACTCAAGTTACTACATTATTCTGATTTTTTTTTTACAAAAGGTCATTTTATGCAAATTGTATAATTCAAGATAAAATGTATAATACAGAGGTCTCCAAACTTGGCAAGTGTAAGATTTGTGGTGAAGTTGAGGGTCTTAAGGACTCGATTGTACTGACCTCCTCCTTAAGACCCTCAACTTCAGGTGAAGTCTTAAAATTGCCAAGTTTGGGGACCCCTGGCATAACATATATAAAAGCAATTATCTGCTACATGTAAAACATTCCCAATACACATGAGAAAAATGGTATATCAATGTTCCCCCCCCTCGCTTGCAATTCATCATCCCTAATATTCGGATGTGGAAACTTTTAAGAAGATTCAACAGACACTTTTCTGAAATCGTATTGGGTCTCCTACTTGAGCAGGGGTTAGACTAGAAGACCTCCAAGGTCTCTTCCAGCTCTGCTATGTTCTAAAAGAACTTCGTTATTGTTGTTTGGAAAAATCAGAAATATGGGCTTGGGTCAGAAGATGCTTAGTTCTTTGGAAAGTAAAGTAAAAGCACGGGAGACAAAAATGCTTTCAAACTTGCAATATTTTATTACCGTAACTTTATAATAAAGATAGTGTTCGTACTTCCGGTCTTGGTTTCTTGTCTGGACTACCTGGAAGAGCTGACAGTGATTTAATTGATGCAATTTCATTGCATTCTCAAAATGTAGGTGGTTATTTAACACTTCCAATCTGGACTTGGACTCTAATGAAATATTCATTGGTATATCAAGATCACAAGAATTGATAATACCACCTTACATTGCACTAGTGAGGCCATAGAGTACTGCATACAGTTCTGTTTATTGTGATACAAGAAGATGCGCAGACCCAAGAAAATGTGCAGACAAGAGCAGCAAAGATGATAAGGAGTCTGGAGGCTAAATCATATGAACGGTTGAGGAAGCTAAATATGTCCAGTCTTGTGAAGAGAAGGACTGTGTCAGTCTTCAAGAATCCTTTCTTCTGCTTATCTTTTTGGCTGCCGTAGTAATGGTGGGGGGAGGGAGGATCAATTGGGCTTTGTGAAGGGGGAAGTGTGCTGGAGGCTTTAGAGAGTGAATTGTAACACTTGGGGAAAACTTTATTGTTTATGCTTACTTGCTTACTGCACAGCCGCAACATCTTTATCTAACCAGGCCAAGGTCAATGGCTAGATGTCTGCATCACCACCTGAAGAAGCCCCACATGACATTATACACATCTCAGATTGGATGGACTGTTTGAACTAGGGTGGGTGGGAACATTGCTATAGCTTTGTATATGTGATTTCAACACCTAAATTCTCAGATCTCGAATTCTTTTGATGCTACCACTTGATTTCCAGTAAAAGTCCATTTCTCTATAACAATGGAGTCTAAGGGTATCTTTCTTGGATTTTGAATGGAGTACCATCTGACAGACTAGAAGTGACATGATGGCAGTCATTCAATACTTGAGGTTTTGTCACATTGATTTTCCAAAGCACCTGAGGCCAGAACAAGAAGTAATGGACAAAAGCTTGTTCAAGAGGGACCTAGAACTAAGGGGAAAATTTTTTGACAGTGAGAACAATTAATCAATGGAATGACTTTTCTCCCAGACTTCTGGGTGCTCCATGACTGGATAACCATTTGACCAGGATGTTGTAAGGTCTCTTGCCTTGAGACTAGAAAACCTCTCTCAGATCCTATGATTCTATATTCTATATTGTTCAAAGTAATACACACAGATGATCTCCACCTTTTCCACACAGCAACCCTGTGATCTGGGTCAGGTGAGGAGTATGAAGGGGTGGCCCAAAGACACACTTCTGGTGTCTACATGGAATCTAACTTCTTCAGGATTGCATCACATGTTTACCGTTTAGAAAAATTATTAAGACCTTTGGAGCATGATCTGATTGGGAAGCTTTGAGCAAATGGGTTTTGGATGGTTGCTTCTTGGTATGACAGGATTACTACTGTTTTTTTTTTTTTTTCTGTGTGCNTTTTTTTTTTTTTTTGTCTGTGTGCATATAAACTTCTGATCTTTTACTGTAACTGGAATGTAAGCTGCTTAGAGCAATTCACAGCTGAAGCAACTTTTAAGTCTGGATACAATAAGTAAGCAAATAAATAAGATTATTCTCCCCCTCTCTCATCATAGAAAGCTAGAGGGTTGACAAGTTGTAGGATAAACTTAAGAAGAAAATGTCAAAGCACCTTTCCATGGAACAAAAAGCTCCAAACAAACCAAGGTTTACATGTTTAGCATGTACAAATTCAACAATGCAGTCTTGAACGCTTTGCAGTTAAAAAGTGTTGAGAATCCACTTTATGCAGTCCTTGAAAAGCATGTTCATATTTCATCCACGTGGAATCTCAGTGTTAATCGATGACTAGCAAATAAAGTTAAGTGGCCTTTCTGCACTAGACTGATTGAAAAAGAAAAGGAAAGGAAGGTCTACCAAGAATCAGTTATGTGACATCATTTCTGTTGTTTTTGTTTGAGGTCTTCAGTTCTATTACAGCTATTTTTGCATTGTGTGTAAGTTAATATGGTTGCCAAGGGAATTCTAATAGAAGGTCAGGTAGCCAACTTGAACTTCCTTAATGAACAGGGATTAGATGAATCTTGGGAGGTAATCAGTTGCTAATTAGAGGCTGATATTGGAAGGTGCCTATTATCTTCCACTGACATCACAATATCTTCAAGTAGCTGGTTACAAGTGACTTTACTCTGGGACAGGCATTGACTGCATGATTGGACTGAGTTGAAAAGAGTGCGGGATGAAGAAATAGGAAAACACAAAGCTGCTTTTCAACAGGCAACTGGACTTCTTTTACTTTTTCTTTGAAGATGTTTCGCTTTTCATCCAAACAGCTTTCCACAGTTCTGAAGAAGCTTCTTGGATGAGAAGCCATGGGAAGTGAAACACCTTCAAGGAAAAAAAGAAAGAAATAAAGTCAGTTGCCCTTTGAAGAGAACTTTTGGGACAATCATGGCCTCAATGACTCAGAATCTTCTTCATAGGCAGGAAAACACAGTCATAATTAGGAGCAGGAGGTTCTACTGAAAGCAAGACAATGGAATATTTATTTGACTCAGGTAGAGAATATTTCACCTATCTATTTGGAACAGAATATTGTTCATCAAGGGCGTGACATTTATATAGCAATAGCTCTTAGATATTTACAGCCCTTTACAGTGCTCTACAGCCCTCTTTAAGTGGTTTTCAGAGTCAACCTATTGCCCCCAACAATCTGGGTCCCCATTTTATCTACCTGGGAAGAATGGAAGGCTAAGTCAACCTTGAGTCGGTCAGGATCGAACTCCTGACAGTGGGCAGAGTTAACCTGCAATACTACATTCTAATCACTGCTCCATCACAGCTCAATAGGAAGAAAAGGAGAAGGCAGCTAGGAAGGAAGGAAGGGCAATAGCAATGGAAATAGCAGATACCGCTTCACAGTGCTTTACGGCCCTCTCTAATCGGTTTACAGAGTCAGCCTATTGCTCCCAACAGTCGGAGTCCTCATTTTATTCACCTCAGAAGGATGGAAGGCTGAGTCAACCTTGAGCCTGGTAATATTTAAACTGCCAAATTTCAGACAGCTGACAGTCAGCAGAATAGTCTGCAGTACTGCACTCTAACCACTGCACCACCGAGGCTTATATAACACATTGTAATAAGGTTTTTGGGCTTTTAGACACTAAAAAAGTAGACTGTGATCATTTAGACTAATTGTTCATCATTGCTTGATTAATGTCAGCCACAAAAGCCATACATTTATAACAGACTATTACCATTTTGGAGTTCAAAGTCTAGAGGTCTTATATTGATAAATTATAAATTCAATGCCTTCTGTATCTACCTGGTATTAAACGCAACCTTCACAGTCAAATTTCATGGAAACATCTTAATAGAGAGCTGAGATCAGATAGGAGAAGGTTGTGTCTTAAAGTAAGTGATGTCAAGGTAGGCTAGGCTGGGGAATTCTGGAAGTTGAAGTCCACAAGACTTAAAGTTGCCAAGATTAGACACTCCTGTATTACAAGATGCTGTAGAGTCCACTTTGTGAGTATAATTAATTTTTTTTTAAATAACAAATTCCTCTACTTATTTTCATTTCCATTTTCTTACACATCAGACAAAGCTCCCTTTTTGTCCCCCACTGGGAAAAAAACAACCCTAAATTCACCAAAAAATATTCTTTTTTTATTACTGCCATGAGGCAACAGATGCTAAGGCTTCTGACTCAAACTCTACAGAAAAAAATATGCTGGAAAATAACCAGACAGAGAAAGTGTTTTGTTGCTTCTGCTGGTAATGGGAAGACCCAGTTCTAACCTTCTGTTCAGAAGTTGCCTTTCACACATTTATTTAAGGATTTATTCAGCTGTATTAGCCCCTGAAGCTCAAACTGGGAAAAAAGTTTTCAATTTTGCTTTTCCCCCACACTTATTTATTTTGACTGTCAAGTTCTCATCATTCTACTTACAAAGAATTGTAAACTTTCTTCAGCAAAGTCTTACAAGTAAGTGACCAATGCTCTCATCCATTTTTAGTGAACAAATTCAACAGGCAGAGATGTTCTCTAACATGGAAAGGACCATGCTGTAGTTTTTAGAGTGGAGAAAATGGAAACCAAGCTTTCATATCATTAACAAGCCAAGCAAACCAGAATTGTATGCATTTTTAAGAGTAAAGCCATTAACTCTTTCATGGCTTTATCTTTTTATCCAGATTTAAATGCTGTGACTTTTAATTCTTTCTACGTTGTTTTATTATAAATAATTCAAAATTATCAGTTTTACAGAAGAGCCACATGGAAAGCCACTTTGGCAATTTTTATAAGGAGCAAGGCAAATTGCTATATGGCTTTTCAATAGATAGTGATAATTTTGATTGCTTTTCCTCAATAATAATTATACAACAACGTTTGGACATTCATCCAAATATCTCCAATTCCTGGTCATAAGATCATAATTTTCATACCTGTGTCTGGTGTCTCTGTTTCTTGGATGGAGATTCACAGAGAGGCAAAAGAAAAAAAAAGTGAAAGAAAATGCAATAACATAAATGGATTAACAGGAATGATCATTTATTTAGGCAAGTAACATATTAGCCATCGTGCATCTTGTTGAAACTGCATAATAATCATAACTTCATGATAAAATCTATTTTTAAAAAAAGTTCCTGAAGAAACAGTAGGGTGCATTTAAAGACAACAGCTAGTTTATTTCTGTGTGTTGTGATTCACATTTATCTTGGTAAATACATGCACAAAAAGTGACAATAATCAGTAATTATTATATTACTAGCTCAATACCCATGCTTTGCTATGAAACTATGTGGTCGGGCTTAGTTTTTGGGGAGGAAAATAAGGGGAAAAATCTGCCTCTGCCTACCAGCATCCATTGGTATTCATCTGGCTAACACCCACAAACCTTTCACTTTGTCATAAACGACACACTCGTTCCTCTGTCGTTCCTCGGACCCACACCGAATCGAGTTGACTTCTGTAGGAAAGCTGGTTGCTGCTGTGAAACTAAAACTGAAATTCCTCTGCTTGTGTTTTGCAATTGGAACAGATTTCTTTTCAGGTGGGGAGGGGGAAGTAGAACTCCTTAGCATCAGAGAGTGTTAAATAATAATATTCGAAATACGAATGCTCTGATGGTCATTTCAAAAAATCCTTTCTTAGTGAACACCTAGAAGCCAAGAGGAACAAACGTGCCAAATTTCAAGTTTGTAGGCTTTATGGTTCTGGAGATTTTGTGATGATGTATGAGTGGTATTTCACTTTTTTATACATATGGATTAATAATCAATCAGTGGAACAATTAACCAGTGAAACAGTTTGCCTCCAGAAACTGTGGGTGCTCCATCACTGGATGTTCTTAAGAAGAGACTGGACAGCCATTTGTCCCAAGTGGTATTGCGTCTTCTGCTTGAGGAGGAATTCCTTCCAGCTCTGTTATATTCTGTTAATAACTGGAGTCAGCTAAATATATAAGTTGTACAAGATGCCAAGTGTTTTAACATGTTGTTTTCTGAAGGTAAGGATTTTTCCCCCTTTGCTTTGGAAAAGAGGAAAGATGATACAACTAGAGATACCTTCTATACCCCTTGCTGAGGATATTAATACATTGCTCCTGTGATATTTTTACCTTAGTTCCAGGATGCTAATAGAGTTTCCTGAAGGAAGAAGCCTTCGGACAAAATTGAAATCGCCAATGTATATGCTCCCATCAGTGCCGGACGCCAGAGCCACAGGCGCAAACAGTTTGCTGCTGTGTGAAGGACCGTTACAATTGGTGCAGGAGACGCTCCTCTGGTGCCCATTGCCCATGACAGTGGAGACCACTGCTGGCTGCTGTGAGATGAATATATTCTCTCCATTGCCTTTATGGACAATCCCTGTTATTTACAAAACAAATAAAGTTAAACGCATGGATACCCAGAGTTGTAGCAGTACAATAATAGTGTTGATAGTAATGAATAATAGACATTAATAGTAATGAATAATAATAGTTCATTTGACTTTAAAATATCAACTTATAGCTCTCAAGAACTATTTAGGGGTGTTCTTCAAAAAATTCTTCAAAAAAATTAGCAAAGGGTTCTCTGCCCGGTTGCTGGGTGGGCGTGGCCATGGTGGGTGTGGCCTAGTCAGCCTCCTGCAACACAGGGAGGGGTGTTTTTATCCTCCCTGGGCTCCGGAGGCTTTCCTCCAGCCTCCAGGAGGGCGAAAACGGCCTCCCCGGCCTCCAGAGGCTCTCTGGAAGCTGGAAACAGGCCCATTTCCAGCCTTCCCAAACTTCTGGGAGTCCTGTTTTCCCCCGAGCCTCCGCATCCAAAACGGTCCGCATGGGGACTCCTGGGAGGGGAGGGGTAGGCTGGGCCATCCAGGAGTGGGATTTGGGGGTTCTCCAAACTGCACAGAATCTTAGCTAAGGGCTCTCCCGAACCCCTGCGAACCCCCAGCAACCCACTCCTGCTATTTAGGGGATTTGGAGGTATAATTGCGGGACTGACTAAACTTTAATAATGATTGGCTTTTTTTGGATTTTTTAGATATTGGGACATGGGAATTTTGGTGGTATATTGAATAATTCTTCATATATTAAACTATTACAAAAGGACTCAACATGGGACAGCAAATGTATTGTATGAAGAAATGTTATTGATGCTATAAGACGTGACAAAGAATCATAAGGAGGTAATGGTATTGTTTAAAGATGAAGATATGAGTGTACAAGATCCCCAACAAATGGGAAAAAAGATGAACAAAAATACTCAGAAAATAAATGAGAAACTAGAAGGAGTGGTGGAGGAGACAAATCAATGAAAGAGTTACCAAAAGTCAATAACTGTTGTTTTTTTTTAAAGAACAAGAGATGATGGATAGAGACAAAATATTTTTCAAAATGCTGACTGTATTAAAAAGTAAGCGGGGAAGTAGAAAGTACAAATTGGGAAAATAATATTACACACACTGATATATAATAGAATTTACTGTAATTACAATGTGCATGTTAAGGTTAGAAGTTGGATGATTATGCAAAGTTAACTGTACTATTATTGTTAGCAGTGTGTAAAATGTATATTGGCCCAGTCAATACACTGTCCACAAAATATGTATGGCTGTTAAAGGAAAATTACAAATATAATATATATATTTTAAAAATAGTTCATTTGATTCTGCAGTAAATACAAGTAATCTTCAACTTGTGACTGCCATTGAACCCAGTATTTCTGTTGGTAAGCAAGACTGTTTTTTCCCATTTTACAACTTTTCTTGAACACATTTGTTAAGCGAATCATTGCAGTTTTTAAGTGAGTAATCTGGTTGTTAAGTGGCCTCCTCATTGACTTTCCGGTCAGATGGTCGCAAAAGGAGCTCACGTGACCCCAGGAAATAGCAATCATCATGAATATGAGTCAGCTGCCAAGCATCTGAATTTTGATCACATGACCGCAGAAATGATTTCAACGGTTATAAGTGTGAAAAGTGGTCATAAGCTACTTTTTTTCAGTGCCGTTCAACTTTCAATAGTCACTGAATCAACTGTTGTAAGTTGAAGACTACCTGTATTAATGCTTTCTTTTTTAAAAAAAGCACAATTAAAGCAAGTGATATGAAAGATGGCCATTTGCTTAGCCATTTGTCTCAAATTTGACCCCTCTCAACTGTTTTCAAGAAAAGTGGATATAGAACCCCACACTTTATCGGAGTGTAACGGAGAACCCCACAACAAACAAGAAGAGTTCAGAAAGAGCATTATGAGCATTTTTTACAAACATTTTTACAGCCTCGTGGTTGTGTGTCTATCTGATCAGCCAGACTACCAAGGAATGTGTATTCTTATAAATCAGTTTTTAAGAGGCCACAAAACTCCTTGTGGTTTTATAACACAATTAAATAGTATCATCTTGTTTATTTGCATACTTATTCGTCAGATCTGAGGCCCACTTCAGTTTTGTGAATTTTGGCAGTTTATAGAAAATAAAACATCCATGGCATTATGATAAATGTAATTACAACAATAAAAAAAACACGAGTTTGCCTAAGCAATATATATAGCTCTTTCTTAACTATATTAAAGAAACCCTCCAGAACAGCTGCATTTTAATTTGCTTCCAGAAAGTAAAAGAAATGTCAAAAGATGTGGAAATGAAGAAATGAGCAGCAACTGTGAGTAAAATTTGAACCTAGCCTGGAAGAATAGGAAAGCAAGAGAAATAAATTTCAGAAATGATTTCTGCAATCCCTGTGTTATCTCTCTCATCATCTTTCCTCTCTTGAAGAGTTGACAGAGCCTAGTCTCTCTACAGTGCCATTTGAACCCTTCCACGTGGACTGAATCCACGAAGCTAATGTCTGAAACATATTAGATTATGCCCATCTAAGACTAGTTAGAAAAATCACAAGTAAGAACTTATTTGTATGCTTTTTAAAAATCAGTTAGCAAATCACCCTTCAAGATGCTAAAATTTTCTTTTCCCTATATGTAAAGAATACCTACCTGGAATCCACCTGTGCAGTTAATATGGTGGGGAATATTATGTGAAAAGAGCACCTGAAAAACTAATCAATCTTAAAAGAAAGGTGAGAACACATTGCTGTTCATAAAAGAGGTAAATAGAGAAGTTTTCTGTTTTGTTTTTTTCCAGGAAAGAACTATAAGCTGCAGTACAAATCCAATATTCAGCCTGGAATAAAAGCTGACAGATGTGAATGAAAACTCCAACACCTCCTATGGTGTATTCATCTCTGGGATGAACAATTCTCTGATCGATTGTGCTCCCTTTTCATCACTGAGTGAGAGAAGTGGAGAAAATCCTTTTTTTCTTTTTGAAAATACTAGATTTCTTGTTTTTATTGTTCAAAGTCTTTATCTTCTAAGGTTGTAGTTTATGATGGAAAGAATATTCCGGAAATTCCATTTTCTCACCATTAAAAATCTCCAGTATGATTTACTCTTTCAAAGCAAGGGACAACATATTCGTATTTGTCATTGGTACGACAGGGAGGGGAGGAGGAGGAGAAGAAGAAGCAGAAGGAAAAGAAGAACGAGAAGAAGGAGAAGGGGAAGGAGAAGAACAACAAGGAGGAGGAGAAGGAGAAGGACAACAAGGAGGAGCAGAAGAACAATGAGGAGGAGGAGGAGGAGGAAAAGGAGAGGCAGAGGAAGAAGAAGAAGAAGAAGAAGAAGAAGAAGAAGAAGAAGAAGAAGAAGAAGAAGAAGAAGAAGAAGAAGAAGAAGAAGAAGAAGAAGAAGAAGAAGAAGAAGAAGAATTATTGAGATTGTTGCATATTGGAATTGGGAGGGACTTGAAATGAATGGTCAGAACAGCTAGCCAATTGAACATTTATAAGAGATGCTGGTTGGTGATCCTGGTTATGTCCCAAATGAAGACAATGAGTTGTCCTTATGAAGGTGAATAACTGAAAGAACATTCCAGTGTTTGTGACAGAAGGATTATCATGAAACAATTTCCCCCCTTTTTACCAATGTGCTTGCTTTGCACTCTACTTTTTCTGTTGGGTTTCAAGTGGTTTCCCTTTTATTTCTTTCATCACTTTTTCTCTCCTAATTCCTGTGGCTATTCATGTTGGAGAAGGAGACACCCTTTGATCTGATATTTTTCTACCCTTCACAGTTTGAGGGATAATAATTGCATTCGTTCCCCTCTCCTAGCCTGACTGATCTAATCCACTCCTGAGCGATTACATATAACCACACAAAAAGCACATGTAACATCTACCAAAAGTCCTATTCACTGTCTAAATATTGCTTTTGTTTCTGCACTAGAAATTATCTTCCCCATAATGCTAATGAGAATTCTGAAAGGTTTATCCAGAATGGTGGTTATTGCAGATTGAAAAATCCAGACCCAAAATCTCAGTTGAGAAGTCTTCCATTTCCTTCTAAACTCCTGAGAAGATGTAGTTCAATTTCTCATGAGCAAAATAAAAATAAGGTCCCCATCACATTAAAAAGCTTGTATGAAAAAGCTTCGCCATCAAATAATGCCTGTAAAAATTTATCCCACTTTTCTTTTCATCATTTCCCCCTTTCTCTAATCCTGCATATCTCAAGAGGCCTGTGTGACACTAAACTTCTTAGTCTTTAAAGAGCTAAAAAAAATCTTACCAAGAAAGGTATATAAAAATTCTTGACTTATATTGTTAGGATGTAGCTTTGCCTTCAGCTATCAGTACATCCTTGCCATTAAGAAGGATGGATGAACCATGCTTATTAGCTTTAGAGCTGTAAAGTGCCCTATTATTTCACCAGCAAGGTGCTTTATTTATTTTCCCCGAGCCTTGCCTAGCACTTCTTTTCAACTACTGGTAACAAGGAATAGCTTCAACTGCAAACCATGAAATCCCATAGGATCTCCACAGTAATATGTCCATGGCCTTTGCAGGCTACAGACAAGTGATGCATTAATGTTCTCTCTAGACTTATCACAATCATAGTCTTACACTAGGACTGTCACCCCGAGCGATACCTTTGTAAAATGGGTCATTGCAAGAACATTGATGAATTAGGACTACAAATGTTTCATGGGCCTCTCCAAAAGACTTGAAAAGCTGCCTAGAAGTTCTGAAAACAGGGAGACTTTTAAACTCCCAAGTTCTTCCTGAAGCACATCAAGAGTTTTCATTGCAGGAAACTTAAAAAAAATGTTGGCTCCTGTTTTGTACATGACTGTCACTGTCTTCATCATATCTGAAAGTGACATACTGGTTGGCATTTAATGTCAAAGATAAAGAGCTAAACACGGAAATAACATCATTTATTTTATTTATTCCTCAAATGAAAATTACAAATCCCAATGAGCAAAATAAAAAAATAAAATAAAACATGACAGGACAATAGGCATATTAGTGCACTTACACACATACCCTTAGGAACTCCCAAAGGGTTTTTTTTTTCTTTTTTTTGCAAGAGGCAACCAGTCTTTCTGGTTTTAATTTGAAGACGTTTCACTTCTCATCCAAGAAGCTTTGAAGTGAAATGTCTTCAAAGAAAAACTAAAAAGTCCAGTTGCCTCTTACAAAGAAAAAAAAAANTCTTCAAAGAAAAACTAAAAAGTCCAGTTGCCTCTTACAAAGAAAAAAAAAAAGCACCTTTGGGACAACCATGACCTGGGTCAGGCATCATCAACCTTTTGGAACTCAGGGGCCACCAAACTCATAATTTTAAATCCTGCAGACCACTAATGTGAGTTTCAACTGATGGTGGCTTGCTGACGTTGGTGGGAAAGTTGGTCCCATATTCCAGAGCTGCAGGAGTCACAGGACTAGCCCTTTGGTCATCCTGGAGCAACTGCTCTTCCTCCCGGCTGCACTGGCCTGCCATGGATGGAGGAGCTGCTCTGGGATGACCAAAAGGCCAGTCCTGGGGCTCCTGCAGCTCTGGAATATGGGACCAACTTTCCCACCAATGTCAGCAAGCCACCCCAGGGTAGATTTCCCTCCCCTGCCATTGGTTCTAGTTCCAGTTCTCATGGCTCTACTCAAGGTAAGGTTTGCGCTCGGCTGAAGGGGGGACAGTGGGTGGATGGGCCATATGGATGGTGCAAATATGTTACAAACATGTAACATGTTTGCTGCTGTCTGAGTTTGCTCCATGTTAGAGAAATCTATAACTGGTCTTGTAAAATTTACTTTATATGTTTATAAAGACGTTAAATGAAGCCTCAGCCATGTGAGTTTATTTTTGTGGTGCTGAATTTATGCTGCAAAACTCTGAACAGATCATGGGGAAAGCTGCAATGGTTGTGTGAAAAATGATTGGGCCACTTTTTTCTGTGCCATGGTAATTTCGAACGATCACTAAATGAACTGTTGTTAATTGAGGACTACTGGTATGTACCTGACAGAGAAAAGTGTTTAGATGAAGCAGCTGAAAACTTTGGAAGGAAGGACATTTGCAACTGAAAAAAATCATGTTGAATGAATTCTTTCATGTCAATATGGGTCAGCCTAACTTAAATTAAGTGATATTTTCAGAGTTGGAATCACGGCATTAATCACAAACAGATTGTTTCCCCTCACTTTGTCTTTCTCTTTTAGAAAAGATTAAGCGGTGAATAATTCATGACTTCTCAGCTAATGAAATTTAAGAACTTCTTGTTTATCCCAGTGGTCAAATTACAGGGGGGAAGAGTTGGGTAGGATTATTAGTTTTGATGTCCTCTTCCTAATATAAAAATAGTTGAGAGTGGGCTTTGTAGAAAGTAGCAGAATTGTCTCTCTGAACTAATTTAAGTATGACTCACTTTTGGGAACTAAAAATGATGAGTTCAATTATTTCACATCTACATCACTTCATTTCTCCCCCCTAGATTTACTCTATTCTGCAAGTGCTCACAGCAATATATCAATCTTGCTCAGTAAATATTTAATTCCTTCCGGAAATGAGACATTCCTGTTAAAAAGGGTCAGAAAAAAGAGAGAGAGACAAACTTGCAAGAGTTACCTAACTAAAATCCACTTTCAAGATATCTTGAAATGTGTCCAAAAGAAGGTGAGATTTTGAATAGGTGAGACAACTAGAATGAAAGCAGGATATGTGAGGAATGGTAGAAGAACCAGGTTATGTTTACCAGAAGATCAAATAATCAAAATTTGGGACTGCCACAAAGAAGAGGGGGGGCGGGCAACCTATTCTCCAAAGCACCTGAAGGCAGTGACGGGCTCCGAGTGAACTCTAACCTTCTCTCAGCCAGTCCTTGAGGACTGAAGATTTGTCCTGAAATGAATACAAACTCCAGCTCCTTTGTAGTGCAATGGTGGTTTATTCATTAGCTCAGCAAACAACAAATACTCTTCTCTGACAAGAATGGCTAAAAGCCATGCATGGTTATAGTTGGGTTTGAATTTGCGCCTTTTCTTTTTATTACCATGATGATGAGACACACCCCACCACACCGAGGCCTATACACAATTCTAATTCTGGCCATACCTAACCCATTATCCTATATGGGTCATAGGATACTATTATCCTATAACATATTAATGTTATACTATTATACTATTAATACTATTAACCTTATAACATGTCTGCATCCCTACTCTATTCTGTCCCTCACTAACTGATCCCCACCTGGTGCCACCTTCACCATGTTTAAACCTAAGGCTTAATTACCACTTATATGTGCCCCAGCCCCCTTTAACAATATGCACCACATCATTACATGGAAAGAGCCATTTCCAGTAGCCCCACAGTTGTTGCAGAATCCATCCTCAGCTCTACTAAATCATTCCAAAGCCATCAGCCAGTACACAAGCAGAAATACAGATCTGGCAGCAGCAGAGATAAGATGACATGGCCAGCTGATTTGCTGCGAGGCATATTTGGAGCTGATGGGCTCTGGAAATTTTCTGACAGAACAAATAATCACTGGAATGGTTTGCCTCCAGAAGTTGTGGGTGCTTCACAATTTTTAAGAAGAGATTGGACAACCATTTGTCTGGGGGTTGGACTAGAAGACCTCCAAGGTCCCTTCCAATTCTGTTATTCTGATAAAATGAAAGAGGTGTCTTCAAATGTCATAATTCCATAGTAATTCCAATTTGATTTGTTGTTTCATTGAACCCAGAGATAGAAATTATAGGAAAATCTATTTCAAATAATCATTGAAATATTTTTTTGACCAATAAGGTTTGTTTGCTACAGCAGCAAATTCCCTGGAATGTCCTATATGTTCTTTTCTGAAAATGCTGAACCAAAAACAGGAGAGACTTTCATCAAAGGGAAGATTCTGTACATAGGTGGAGTAAAAGGCTTTCAAGGTATTCCCCAAGAATATAATGCTAGGACTCTCAAGATGAGATTAAAAATCAAGATTTCAAAATATGCAGATGTACCCATTTTCTACTGATTTCCATAGCTCATTGAAACAAGACTTCAAAATCAATCATAATTTAGCACAATCTATTTATAAACATTCATAATTTCTGTCAGGGAGGGGGAGTCTGTTTCCAGGTGTGGCATAGATGTTAAACTTTTAAAGTAGAGCTAGGAAGAACCAGATTCAAATATAGCCCCAGCCATGGGTGACTTAAATTTGGGGTTGTCACTTTCTGTCAGCCCAACTTACCTCATAGTATTGTGGGAAAATCCCCATGTAAGCTGCCTTGAGCTTCATAAAATCTAATAAAATAATAATAATAAAAGAATAAGGATTATACTCACCACTCTGTGTATTCAAAATGTGGTGTTTGTCCAAAGACCAGCCTCCTAGATTTGAAGCATCCAACTCAAATCCTTGCAATGTCACAGTCCTTTTCTCCCAGAGAATCAGATCAGGACAGCTCTCATATTCGTACCCTACCGAGACTGCGGAGAGATAAAATACAACAGATCATAGCTACTAGTTCACCAATGGCCTAGGGTGGATTAAAGGGCAGGCAACTGGTAGTAAAGTTGTACCCCAGAAGAAAAATATCTTACAACTTTAGTGTCTTTGCGTATTTGATTTTGAATATGGTAAAAAAGATTCATATTTCATCCATTCTTCTTGAGAAGGACATGGTCTAGTAGCAATGGAGTAGAAGCCATCTTAGAAGGATTAGTAAGAGATCACAATGTACTTGTGTTGGTGCTTCCATGTTGAAAGGATCAGCTGGTGCAGAGGTGGTATTCAGCAGTTCTGACCAGTTCTGGAGAACCGGGAGCAGAAAATTTGAGTAGTTCGGAAAACCGGCACATCCCACCTCTGACTGGAGACTTTACATTATCCTTCCCCTGCCACACCCACCAAGCCACGCTCACAGAACCGGTAGTAAAAAAAAATTGGATCCCATCACTGCTGGTGGCATCAACGTTGCCTGGACGATGCCCAATTGGGAGATCCTGTCACGTCCCTGGCAGGAGCTGGAGCAAAGTACAGGAGCTCATCCTGCCTCAAGGCAGCACTCGGGTCTCAAACGTGAGCTTTCCTAGCCTTCAACCCAGCACCCTATGCACAAGAGAGCCTCCTATGTTCTTATACAAGGAGGAGATGCCAAGTTACCAAGGAAGGTTAACTTCTCTGCTGGATGGCTGTAAATCATGACACAAAGCCATGGTCCAGGCAGCTCTTTTAAACTTTGGCTTCCTATCATTACTGCCTATCCCCAAAATAACCACTGGATTTCCAGAGGGAAAAAATTGCAGACTACAGGAACCAGGACCACTACTCAGGTGACTCTGAGGACACAGATAAACCTTCAAGTGCTTCAACCACCCTCTAAACCAGGGGTGTCAAACTCATGGCGTCATGGTGGTGTCACATGACATATTGGGACTTTTTCCCGCTTCATTAAACCGGGGGTGGGCGTGGCCAGCATGTGACGCATCCAGCTCATGGTCTGGGAGTTTGACAGCCCTGCTCTAAATGGATGCAAATGACCAGCTGCCTGCAAGGAGGATAAATCCTTCCACCCCCCACCATCCAGTCAGAGCTGAAGAAGCTTCTTAGATGAGCAGCGAAACATCTTCAAAGAAAAACCAGAAAGTCCAGTTGCCTTTTGAAAGAAGCATCCTTGGGATTTCCTGTGTTTTTGTTTTAAACTTACCAAACCTAGATCAGCAAGTTATGTCCCAATTCCAAAAAGACAACAGGAAAACTATAAACCCAAATAAGGAATTTACTTTGATGCTTAATCTAAGTAAGATTATTTGTTTGGCGATTACTTTCTTTTTAAAGAAATGGGGAAAAAATGAGCCAGGTAATCAGATATTCAATCTATGACATTCTTATTTTTTTAAAAAAACAAACTTTATTGATTATACAAATAAAATGTCAAATAAACACATACCCAACACATAGAAAAAAAAAGAAAAGGAAAGGAAAATGATTAAAAAAAACATTCTTATTAAGGGGGTCAAGATTAAACCTCACAATTTAAAGATAACTCACAGTAACTCTTTCAAACCTGAAAAGTCAACAGGAACAGGCGAAGTCATAAAGCTTGTCACAGTAACAACAGCAACAAGGAGAAAATAGCTTTTGTAGTGGCAATTTTTCCTGTTTTCATTATCATGACAAATACAGTCGATTCTTTTGCCGCTGGAGCTGATTCCCTGATTCTCTGGGAAGACCATCGAGTGCTTGCTGGTACTGCAGAGGCTCAAGAGTATAGGAGAAGGGAGAAAGGGGGAAAAACTTCCCCCAACTAAAAGATATAATTGCTCTCTGCTGCTGGAGGGAACAGCTCAGGTTGTAAATATAAAAAACTTGGTTCCTTGGGAAGACAGACACGGAAGGCAGAGGTAGCAAATTTAAAAGGAGGAATTGTACCGCGTGCCGAAGCATTACAATAATGGAATAACCTTGGGCTTATGAAGAGAAATGAATGCTTTCTGACTTGCAATGACTCTCCGCGGGCTTAAGGCAGAAGTCATTCTCCCTGATCGTTTGGAAATCCTAAAGATTGAACCTTGGCCAACGATGGGATTCCACCCCTCCTTTCTGTCGAACAGAGAGGTGGTTTTGGTGGTATCTAGCAATCATCTTGAAAGAGTAAATGATGCTTTGAGGTTTCTTTCCTTGTTTTACCCACCAATTTGTATCTGCTCTGAAATTGTCACAGTGGTGCTGTCTTCCTGAGGGCAAGGACTTACACAGCATCGCTCTGGGAAAGGCAGAAAGGCATGCCTGGATGAAAACCTCAATGCTCATCCAGAGGTTCAGGATGCTGCCAAATTGTTGCTTCTGGAAGCAGGGTGATTATAGTGGCAGAACAAATGCCCAGGTCCAGTCCATCATAATTAGGGAAGGACTTTCTTGTTTTTCTTTGAAGACATTTCACTTCTTATCCAAGGAAGTCCAGTTGCTTCCTGAAAAAGCACCTTAGGGACAACCATGACCTGGATGACTGAGGATCTCCATAGACTTTTAGCTATGCACTTTGGGATGAACACCCTTTAAGTGGTGCGGAAGTATAAATTCAATTGCCAGAACGCATTGTAGAGTACAGGAACCACTTGCACTTCAGTTTGAGATGCAGACAACACAGACTCATCCCCAACAGCCTGCGCCTGTCTTCAACAGTAAAAGGACAGACGGTAGAAAACATCCTGTAGCCAAGAAGGCTCCACACCCATTTGCACCACTCAGGTGACCCTGAGGACACAGATAAACCTCCAAGTGGCTTCAATGACTCTCTAAAAGAATGCAAATGACCAGCTGTCTGCAAGGACTATAAATCTTTCCATTCCCCAACATCCAGTCAGAGCTGAAGAAGCTTCTTGGATGAAAAGTGAAACATCTTCAAAGAAAAACCAGAAAGTCCAGTTGCCTCCTGAAAAAGCACCTTTGGACAACCATGACCTGGATGACTGAGAATCTCCATAGAGAGTTAGTTAGTTGGGTAATAAAATCTCTCCCAAAAAAACTATGAAGCTCAGAGAACACCAAGTACACCTGGGTGACTAAGAATATCCATAGACATTCAGGGAAGGATGATTTTGTGGTCACCAAAACAGTTGGTGACCATGAGACTAATCTTCCCCAAGCCTTTGCCCATTCAGTTTTGGTCACCACATTACAAAAAGATGTTGAGATTTTAGAAAGAGTGCAGAGAAGAACAACAAAGATGATTAGGTGACTGGAGGCTAAAACATACGATGGAAGGATGAAGTAATTTGGTATGTCTAGTCTAATGAAAATAAGGACTGGAGTATCATGAAAGCAGAATTCTGATACTTGAGGGGGCTGCCACAAAGAAAAGGGGGTAAACCTATTCTCCAAAGCAGCCGAAGACAGAACAAGAAGCAATGGATGGAAACTCATCAGAGACAACCAGTCTAGAACTAAGGAGAAATTTCCTTATAGGGAGAAAAATTAGTCAGTGGAATGCCTTGCCTTCAGAAGTTATGGGTGCAGTGGTGGGATTCAAATATTTTTACCACCAATTCGGTGGGTGCGGCTTGGTTGGCACACTTCGTGCGTGTGCACACACTTTGCGTGCACACATGAACCAAAAGCGCACTTTGCGCAGGTGCAGAGGCATTCTAACTCACCTCCTGCAAGCCTGCACGATCCCGGTCGCTTCAGCAAAGCAGCTGTGCTTCAAATTTAGAGGATAAAGGGGAGTATGGGAGCCCGGGTGAGCGGGTGGGCCCAACAGCAGAGAGAGAACCAGTTCAGTCCCCGCTGCTCATCACTGCTACTGGCTGGGCAGAACCAGGCCAAACCGGTAGAATCCCACCCAGGGGTGGGATTCAAATTTTTAACAACCAGTTCTGTGGGTGTGGCTTAGGTGGTAGGCGTGGCTTAGATGGTGGGCATGACTTGGTGGTCTTGTGACTGGGTAGACATGGCTTGGTGGTCATGTTATTGGCTGGGTATGGCCAACTCAACATCACTCACATCGAGGCACACATCTCCTCGACTGGCCTCTCATGACTGTGGGGATGCTGCAACAGTCGTAAGTGTGAAAAATAGTCATGACACTTTTTTCAGCGTCACTGTAACTTTGAATGGTCACTCCACACAAGCAAAGTACCAGCAAAGAAGGGGGAAAAAACTCCAGAGAAGTTCCTGAGACAGGAAGTCTAGTCCTGCCAAGAATGTAATAAGGATTAACAAAGAGGCAGTTTCTGTAAGCAACCCCAGAATGTTTCCTTCCTGCCTTCCTTACAGGATTAGGCCAGTAATTTCTTCTCGCAACCGGTTCTCCAAACTGCTTAGAATATTAACAACCGGTTCTAGTGAATAGGCACGAACTGATAGAATCCCACCCGATACCAACCGCTGTATGGGTGATCAATCGCTGGAGGTTTTTAAGAAGAGATTGGACAGCCATTTGTCTGGAATGGTACAGGATCTCCTGTATGAGCAGGGGTTTGGACTAGAAGACTTACAAGATCTGTTCCAACTCTTCTGTAATTAGAGACTTCATGTCTGGGATGAAGTCCTCAATGGCAATAGAATTACACAACTGTCCTTTATCTTTTTAGATAGGGTGAGAGGGGTGAGGGGGGAGTCATGAGGAATTTTCTTTGAAAATGTTGATTGATTGTCTCTTTTTCTGGTGGCACTAAAAGTTGAACATATCTTCAGGGAACTGACATGAATAGCTGCAGGAGCCTAAGCCAAAGCATTTAGAAAAGAATCACCCTGAACATAAAATACACTGGATGACATGAAAAGCGCTTCGATAAATAGAGTCCTGCAATTTTAAAAATCTTGTTAATCCAGTATTGAGTTCTGGGCTGCACAAAAATGTTTACATACATTCATATATACAATTCTCTCAATATCTTGCCTGAGCCATACATGGAGATAAATATATAAATGGAAGACTTCCTGTCCCTCTTCTTTCTTGAATAATAATAATAATAATAATAATAATAATAATAATAATAATAATAATAATAATAATAATAATAATATTCTTGAATAAAGCTAGACAAAGTAACAGCAAATGAAAAAGCTAAGGCACCTTTAGAAACTGAACAAATAAGCACCTTGCCACATAACAATCCAGACCTAACAATTGTCGATAAGAAAGGCAAAAAAGTCTGTATAGTCAATGGATGTTGCAGACTTGGAAAAAACAGAACAGAAGAGAAAGAACTGGAGAAAAAAATCACAAAATACAAACACCTGCAAATCGAAGTATACAAATATGTGGCAACCTAGACCAACAGCAATAGGCACCTTGGGTGAAATCCCAAAAATATCTAGAGCACCACTTGAACACCAACGACATTGACAAAATTTCTCATCACCTAATTGCAAAAGGCAGCTTTACTTGGATTAAGTAAGCTCGCATCCTGTGATGGTATCTTTAACATCCTCAAACAATATCTGCCTATCCCAAATCCACCCACTTGATGGATGGACCAAAATGCTAAATCTAGCCGAAACAACTGGCTGACTGTGTGACCAAGGATCATAATGATTACATTAAACATATGTGTAAATTAAACATGCATGCCACCTGATGTGAATGGAACCTGTACGGATCACAACAATCAAACACAAGCATTATTTTATTTATTTATTCTATTTCTTCAGCTGCCCACTTCAATCCAGTGACAGTTTAAATAATTGAAAACAGCAGAACAAAATGCTTTAGCAGCTGATAAAATTATCATAATAATGGTCAGTACAGTCAAGAATAGGCTCCCAACACATTCAGGGCCCCAGGCTCAGGCCCATAACCAGGTTTATAAAGCCTTAGGAAAGGTTAAAAGGCCTGGGGCCACCTAATCAAGGAAGGAAGGGAGGGAGGGAGGGAGGGAGGGAGGAAGGAAGGAAAGAAGAANTAGGAAAGGTTAAAAGGCCTGGGGCCACCTAATCAAGGAAGGAAGGGAGGGAGGGAGGGAGGGAGGGAGGAAGGAAGGAAAGAAGAAAAGAAATAAAGACAGAATCAAGAAGAAAAAAGAAGGGAAGGGAAGGAAGAAAGGAGAAAAGGAAGGAAAGAAAGAAAAAAGGGAAGGAAAGGAAGGAAATAAATAAATAAACAAATAAAGAAAGAAAGAAAGAAAGAAAGAAAGAAAGGGAAGAAAGGAAAGAAAGAGAAGGGAAGGAAGGAAAGAAAGAAAAGAAAGATAGATGAAGGAAGGAAGGAAGGAAGGAAGAAGGAAGGGCAGGCTATTCCAAAGGGCAGGGTCTACAGCAGAGAAAGTACCTCAACAACAGATGACATTGTTTACGTGAAGGAAGCTCATCAGAGGACATCAAGCCTTCAAGATCAAATTGGTTGGGTAGATAGTTTGGAAGACAGACAGTCAGATTAACAGATTAACAGTGTTGGAAGGGACCCTTTAGGTCAACTAATGTTGTATTGTCCAAACAGGAGACCTGCCTACACCATTTCTGACAGATGGCAGTCCAATCTCCTCTTGAAAGCTTCCAGTGATGAAGTACCAGGCTATATGTCATGCTAAGTCCATGGGTTCACAAGAGAAGCCATCTAAATAACTTTAGGTAGGGAAATGAGACCTTCTGTAATAATCAAAGTTCCAAGGTTTTAATGGAGCCGATTTTGACTGCCGTTATATTCCTCCTCATTGCTAATCTAATTTTTGCTCCACTCAGTACTTGGCATGAAACATTTAAATGCAAATACAAAAACAAGCCTAGTTCATTGTTCACAATGCAGAATGAAAGGATGTCTGCTAAGAATGAGGCTTTCGATAACCATGCACATAACCTTTAACATGGCAAGGCATAAACAAGGCCCCAAGTGGTGCACAAATACCACGTTTCCCCGAAAACAAGACCCTGTCTTATAATTTTTTTTTGCCACCCAAAAAGCACCAGGTCTTATTTTGAGGGGTATCATCCACTGACTAACCTCACTTGCATGCGTCGGCCCCGGCCTCCTTTTTGCTGTCAAAGGCCTTCAGGAACTTCTTCTGTGGCCAACATGGCTTTCCTGAAGGCCTCTGATCAATCCTAAGCTTTTTTGTTATTAGCTACAGAGGCCTTCAGGACAGCCTTGCCAGCCTTCTGGCTGCAGAAGAAATGGGCCAGCAAGGCAGATGTTGGGGTGTGCGAGGCCTGGCTACAACTTTCCAAAGGTAAGTAGTAGGGCAGCTCCACCCCACCATCCCCACCCTAGTTTAATTTTTATCCGTCCACTCTGGAGTGGGCAGGGTTTTAATTAGGGCTTATTTTGGGAGCACATGTAAAAATCAAACTAGGACTGACTTTCAGGGTAGGTTGTATTTTCAGGGAAACAATATTTCAGAGTGGTCCAGAACTGGTCTGAAGCTGGTGCTCTGTACTGGTAGTCCTTGTCTTACAACCGTAAATGAGCCCAAAATTTCTGTAGCTAAGTGAGACAATAAATGATTTCTGCTCCATTTTATGGCCTTTCTTGACACAGATGTTGAGGCAATCACCACAATAGCGATAGCACTTAGACTTATATACCGCTTTATAATACTTTACAGCCCTCTCTAAGCATTTTTACAGGGTCAGCATATTGCCCCCAACAATTTGGGTCCTTGTCAGAAAATCACAAAAGGTGCAACATGTAACTTCTAACAGTCAGTAAACAAATAGTCAAGAACTACCTATATTTAGAATTGGGCTGTATTTACAAAATTTTCAGTATTATTTTCTTCACAAATAGAAGCCTTTTCAGTCTTTTTTCTCCCAGTTTGGTATAGCTGATATTAGCACAGCATACATTTCCACAGAAAGGTCAAAAGCATTCAATTTCTAGTGTGATGCATGGATGGCTAACCTGAGACTTTGGCTCAAGATATTAAAAAAATTAAAGTTGGCATGTAAGGCAGGAGTCTATGCTCTCGCTTTTGTCTCACATCATCTGCAAAATAAGTTTACTTAGTGAATTGCATTTGCACTTTTAAAACTGCCTTCAGCTTGAATGTGAGGGTTATTGGATGCAAAAAAGACCTTGATGAATCTGAGAGGGCAATTCAAGTAGGCTTTCCACTAGCTTGCAAGGATTATAGCAATATTGCAGGGTAACTGCATCCCAGTTTTTCGGTGCAGTTCTTCCATCCTGCAACTAGAGTATCTAAATCATACTTAATTTAGTTATTAATTCAATTTATGTTTTCATGCTTTTGCCTTTTCAGTCAAACATCTCTTTCATCAGCACGTAAGTTGCAGCAAGTGTAAGATTGAGTTTTATTGAAATGAGAAATAACCAACTGTGGGTCAGGGGGAGGTCTTCCCAGTTACAAAGAGAGGATTAGACATTTCATTTCTGTTCTAGGTTAACCACCTATCTCTCTTCAACATAAAATGGTAATTGCTCTTAGCTGTGAAATGTTTGGAAATAGCCTTGCTTCACTGAATCACAATAAAGTTTGACATACGGTCCTTTTAGGTGAAGACAAAAATTTGAAAGATGCACAGCCTATTTGCAAGCCCTGTGAGGAAGGAAGGCAGGCAGGAAGGTAGGAAGGAATCTAGTTAGCATATATGTCAAGAAGGAAGAAAGGAAGGAATCTAGCTAATATATATGTCTGTCTGTCTGGAAGAAAGGAAGGAAGGAAGAAAGGAAGGAAGGAATCTACCTAACATATAAGTCTGTCTTGAAGGAAGGAAGGAATCTAGCTAATACATATGTCTGAATCTAGCTAACATGTCTGTCTGTCTGTCTTGAAGGAAGGAAGGAAGGAAGGAAGGAAGGAAGGAAGGAGTCTAGCTAACATATATGTCTGTCCATCCGTCTGTCCATCCATTGTCTGCTTGTCTATCTTTTTACTGCTACTCTGATGTACATATAGAATCCTATATAGGATTTTCTTAGCCTCCTTTATTATGAGTTAATTAAGGTGGGGTTTCTCTGAACACTTTCTCCCAGATGTCTGAACTGCTGTTTATGAAATAATCTGTCAACCCCTCTGTCGCCAGCTTTCACACAATTTTACACATCTGCACGAGGAATCTGGCTGTGCTGAGTCAAAACATTCTTAATTCAATCAGAACTCAAAATTGTAGCTGGCTAACTATAATTTATTCCCCTAGGATTAGGGCACATTGGTGGGGATCACTGGTTAAATGTCAACTGTGAGGACCAGAATATGAGTACAAGGAGTAACTGAAGTCAAGGAGAAACTTTCTGACAGTGAGAACAATCAACCAATGGAACAGCTTGCCCTCAGAAGTTGTGGGAGTGCCAACAATTGAGAATTTCAAGAAAAGATTGGACTGCCATTTGTCAGAAATGGTATAGGGTCTCCTGCTTGGGTGGGGGGTTGGACTAGATGACCTACAAGGTCCCTTCCAACTCTGATTATCTGTATCTATCTGTATCTTACTCAAAAACTCGTTGAGAAACCTAGAAAGAAGTAACATCAGAGTCTTTCCTGATCTAGAACATGGTATGTATTTTGGCTGCTTCTCAACTTGACCTGTTGTAGAGCAACCACTTTGGTTACACTGGTAGTCCTTGTCTTACAACCATGCTGTCAGGGCTCTAACAAATCCACCCTCATTCAAATCAAAAGTCTCTAGCCACATCTCAGAAAAAGTAAATTGGTTTATTAGAAATTGCCATGTTGGCACGTGGCTGGGTGCAGCTGATACTAAATCACATCATACATTTACCCCTTGACCCTGATCTTTCCCCCACCCCCTGGATGTGACTTCTCCAATGGGACACATCCATCTCCAAGAGTCATTCATCATGCTCCCCAATAACCTTCTTATGCTCTACAACTTTGGGCTGCCAAGGTGATTATCTAGGCATTTCAAGAATGCCTTGTTTCCTCCCATTCCCTTTTTCTGGCAGCTAAAAAGACCAAAGGAGTATCTTTTTAGTTGACACATTCATTTAGTGACCATTTGAAGGTACAATGGCACTGAAAACAGTGACTTTTGATTGTTGTTTGCACCTACAGCCATTGCAGCTTTCTCATGGTTAGATGATCAAAATACAGATACTTGACTCATATTTATGGCGGTTGTAGTGTCCCGTGGTCATGTGATTGCCTTTTGTGAACTTCTGACGAGCAAAGTCAATGGGGAAGCCAGATTCACTTTAACAACCATGTTAACTAAGTTAACAATTGCAGTGATTCACTTAATAACTGTGGCAAGAAAGGTCATAAAATGGGGCAAAACTCACAATGATTTCATTTAGCAATAGAAGTTTTGGGCTCAACAGTGGTTATTAGTCAAGGACTACCTGTAGTTCAGCATACTTTCTGAGTTTTTGTTTTCAATTTTCCCTGAACTTCCCTGACTATTATAGTTTCAGTTGCTGGAATGTTTCCTAACTCCTCCTGTGCTAGTAAGTTCATTTAATAACGGTAGCATTTAAGACTTATATACTGCTTCACAGTGCTTTACAGCCTGTCTAAGCCATTTATACAGAGTCAGCCTATTGACCCCAAACAATCTGGGTCCTCATTTTACCAACCTCAGAAGGATGGAAAGCTGAGTCAACCTTGAGCTGGTGAGAATCGAACTGCTGACAGTGGGAAGAGTTTGCCTACAATACTTCATTCTCACCACTGCACCACCAGGGCTCATTTAATATATACAATATTAACAGTGATTGGTCTCATTCGAGACAATGACGAATCCGCATACAGACGGGAGGTTGTACAACTTGCCTCGTGGTGTAACCGGAACAATCTGGAACTGAACACACTCAAAACTGTACCACTTCTTACAATACTAGACAACAGAGTAACAATAGTAGAGACCTTAAAATTTTTAGGTTCTATCATATCACAAAATGGACACCTAACACCAAAAACGTCATAAAAAAAGCATAACAAGGACACAGACTCCAGAGAGATACATTAGTGACTGCAGAAAAAAAACAATAATACCAACCTCGCCTGTCAATTTGAGGACCTGGATAAGTGCAAAGAGTCAAAAAGAGGGCTGAAACTATTATAAACATCCTGGACCATGTTTCAACTCCTATAGTCATCAAATGATGCGACTATATGGCCTGACACCAGCAACCAATTAGACATAAGGAGAGTTTTTCCCTGAATGCCATCACTCTGCTAAAAAAACTAATTCCACAACACTGTCAACTATTTACTTTAAGTTGCAGTAACATATAAATATTTAATTGTTCTGCAATCGTTCTATTTCAGCCGCCACCGTCCCTCGCGGAACTTGTGACTGTATGACTGTAACCTTTGTCCTTGTATCCTGTCTATTTATATTGACCGTTTTCCTAGTATGATTTGAGATTGCCTTATATTGTACCCCATGCAAGGGTACATTTATGACTTCGACGTACAGAATGGTATCTTTTTTTATGTACACTGAGAGCATTTGCACCAAGACAAATTCCTTGATCCAATTCATAAGCTTGGCCATAAAGAATTCTATTCTATTCTATTCTATTGCGCTATTCTATTCCATTCCATCCCATCCCAATCCCATTCCTAATCCTTCACTCTCTTCTATTCTTCTATTCTCTGATTCTTATTCCATTCTCATTCCTATTCATTCATTCCGAAGTTCTATTCATTATTCCATCTATTTCTATTCTATTTCTGTTCCCTATTCCTATTCCTATTCGTAACCCGATCCCATCCATCCCATCCCATCCCATCCTATTCTATTCTATTCTATTCTATTCTATTCTATTCTATTCTATTCTATTCTATTCTATGGAACTGCTTGCTTCCAGAAGTTGTGAATGCTCCAGCACTGGAGGTTTTAAAGAAGAGTCTAGACAGTCACTTGTCTGAGCAGGGGGGTTGGACTAGAAGACCTCCTAGTTCCCTTCCAACTCTAATCTGATTGACTTCCTTCCTCCTTGCTAGAATTCTGTTATTGCTCTCCAAAACTGTCCTGTCAAATTTTCCATGGTTTCCTCCAGATGGCAGCATATTGCTAGATTCTGCTTTTCAAATAACTAAGATATAGGTCAAGAAGTATGTTTATTCAAAGGAAAGAAACAGGTAAATAAGACTGCAAGGCACAGCATGGAGAGGTTGTGTGTTTGTTTGTGTGTGTGTGTTCTCCAGACATCGACAACTTTGGCTGTCAGTTAAGAAATGTTAATCTCAGGAGCTGACAAGTGGCGTTCAGCAGCTGGATACTCATGATCAAATCTGCTCAGCAGAATCCATGCAGGGATGTTTGTCAGAAAGAGAAAACTGTAGAACATCTACTGAACTGAGAAATATGTCTGAAAATCAAGCAATCCAACTCACTTCTAGTTAGGCATCAGCTATAAGAGGAATTTGTATGTGTGTGTGTGTGTGTGTGCATATGTATTCATGTATTGGAAGCAACAATTGAGCCCAAAATTGCTGTTGCTAAGTGAGAAGTTTGTCAAGTGCATTTTGTTTCATTTTACAATTACACAATTACTTGCCACAATTACAGATAACAGATAATCAGAGTTGGAAGGGACCTTGTAGCTCATCTAGTCCAAACTCCTGCCCAAGCGGGAGACCCTCTATCATTTCTGACAGATGGGAGTCCAATCTCTTCTTGAAATTCTCCATTGATGAAGCTCCCACAACTTCTGAAGGCAACTTCTGTTTTATTGGTGGATTGCTTTCACTGTCAGAAAGTTTATCCTTATTTCCAGGTTGAATCTCTCCTTGTTCAGTTTCCATCCATTTATTCCTTGTCTGGCCTACAGGTGCCTTGAAAAATAGCTTTGACCCCCTCCTCTCTGTGGCAGCCCCTCAAATATCGAAAGGCTGTTATCATGTACCCCATGGTCCTTCTCTTCACTAGACTAGCCATGCCCAGTTCCTGCAACTGTTCTTCATATATTTTAACCTCCAGTCCCCTCATCAGCCTGGTTGCTCTTCTCTGTACTTTTTCAAGAGTCTCAACATCTTTTTTATAATATGGTGAACAAAACTGGATGCAGAATTCTAGGTGTGGTCTTACTAAGGTTTTATAGAGTGGTACTAGTGCATTGGTGGATGGAGCAAGACACGATGTCTCAGATGTGCTCAATTGGATTCAGGTCTGGGGAAAGGACAGGCCAATCCATAGCATCAATGCCTTTGTCTTGCAGGAACTACTGACACACTCCAGCCACATGAGGTCTAGCATTGTCATGCATTTGGAGGAACCCAGGGCCAACCGCACCAGCATATGGTCTCACAAGGGGTCTGAGGATCTCATC